>LIEC01006081.1:0-41309 GCA_001925005.1 Drosera capensis
AATGGGAAACAGACTGTAGTACTTCGTATATGTCTTCAACGCTCTTTAGAGGCACCACCCATTCTTCATGAAGCTTCTTGTTGCGTGACCTTGGGCGCATGAACTAAGAGAAGAAAAAGACGTTAAGGCTACGATGGAAAAAGAAAAAAGAAAAAAGAAAAAAAGAAATCGTTAAGAATGTTCAATATCAAAAAACATAAAAACGGTATAAATTTGAAGAGTTCAAAATCCAGCTTAGAGACACAAGTTACAAAATTACATAACATTAAATATATAAAATGATAGTAAGAGATTGTCATGACATCCAACCACATCTCCACCAAGGGTCCTAAGGCATCATTCAGAGGCCGGAACAAAGAGAATATATGTGCTGGTTTTGGCTCACCAATCATGTACATGAAGATGAGAGATACCAGACCCAAGAGAAGAACGATGCAGCAAGATACTTCATTCAATCTGAGAACAGGCCTTGGCACTCAGAACCGTGCTTTGTGCTTGTTTTGGGGATTAAAATGGTGGGATTGGACTAATAGTCCCCCCTTGCCTCTTATCCCATGTTTGTGTTTGTGTTGCCTTTTTACCACTCAAAAGGGATGGGACAATTAGTTCCACCTAACTAACTTAATCCCCCATTTGAGAGACTAATTAGTGGGATAAGGGGTAGGATAATTAGTCCGGGGATTGCCCCATGGGACTTAACAGTTTGTAGAGGAAACAATCCAGTTTAATGTTATCCCATGTTTGTTTGACAGCTTTGAACGTTGGACTGGACTAATTAGTCCTATCCTAATCATTTATCTTGTCGCAAACAAACACAAGACTACAACATTAAAATACGCTCTTTAATGCTGGCACTATTAGTCTCGAGACTAATAATCTCGGGATTAATAATCCCACTTTATCCTATCCCCAAAACACAAGGCTTAACAGACTGCATCACATTTGGTAGCAAAAACTGGAAGATGATGGTTGATCTTTTGTTGCGACGGGAAGTACCCCTCGGTATCCTTCATTCGTATAGCATCTCTTTTATGAGAGGAGGGGGTAAAAGCTAATACTTTATCTGTTTGGGCTAGTCTGGGAAAGGTAATTTAGCAAACCATACAAGTCCTTTCAAATTTCCTAGACCATCATCAGATCCGTAACTCAATTTCATGATTGTTACCCCAAAAAGCTTCCAGTGCATATACGCTTACATTCACGTGGTGAGCAGTCATAGAGTAAAAATGTCGGAGTACTAGGTGAGGACAAAGAGGGTCACCTGATAATCAGTTACTGCTCCATAGGAAGGATTACGAGAGTCTCCCCATCGGCCACTTGGATATTGGTCCCAGCCAAGAGTCCTTGAAATGTAACTTTTGGGACGATTGGCCCTGCCGTTATTTACCAGCATATCGTGAGCAAAAGTTAAGTAAATCTAACCGACTCAATTTCTAAGAATTCATGTCCAAACAAGGTAGGAAGACTGAAAGATCATACCAAAATATTGGCCGGACATCCTCCTTCACACGGTTAACATTCGTGGGTGGCCTCCAAGGCAAAGACCTCGTGACTTTAGTTTCCTCAATCAACCCAAGATTCTGCGGTTGGTTTAGCATATGTAAGAATAAATAACTTGACTATTTTCTTATTTGATAGACGAGCATAAAAGAAGGAACAACCATCAAAATTGCTAATGCAGATTTCTCCATGTTTAGAGTATACAGATGCAGCTGTTTAATGCCATTAGCCAGAATCTTCTTGCACATTTCTGTTCCAAGATGAATTCCATATGCTCTAACTGCTTCATCATTGTCCTTAATTGGCTCCAAGGCAGCCATGACCTCAGCAGGAATCTACAAGATTTCATCAGATAAACTGAAGAAATTAGCTCGAAGAGTTCAAAGCATATGTAAGAACCTAAAAGGCTAACAAACACAGGGCGGTTTTGAGGTTCCATCGTATGTATTACCCTGCTCTTTCAGGGTCAGTCATTATTCAAACTACTTGCATTCTTGTCAGGAACTTGCTAATACAGACGCAATGGACTATCATTTCTCTCTAACCTTCTTTTCATGAGAACATGGCAGCACAGAGTCCTACCTTAGTTTTACAGAAACCGGTCATGCGAATGAAGCCTTTGTAGTTATTAATGGGCATAATCCCAGGAACAATGGGACAAGTGATTCCAATTTGGCGGCAATCATTGACAAACTTCAGAAAAATATCAGTATCATAAAAAAGTTGAGTGACTATGAGATCTGCACCAGCATCGAACTGCCAAAAATGACAAAAGACATAATTAGGTAACCTATGAAAGCAAAGATGAAAATTGGGGGAACACGACAAGGATAAGAAAGTAAGTACGTAAATGAGAATGCATGATATATCTCACTACATTCCTGTATCAAACAGAAATACAGAATCCCAACGAACAACCAGCATTCCCTCAAGAAAGCTCCGACTAGCTTCAAAAAAAGGACCTCAGGCCAAGAGCCTGTGGTTCATTTGTAGGGAATTGCATTTATGCATTTGCCTACAGGCACTAAAAAAGGAATATAGCCTCAGCAAACCCAATGAAGCAAGGAAAAGCCAGAATGGGAATACACAATGAAGCATTTGATGCACTAGCAAATGAATAAACAATTTTCTTTCAAGGATACGTGTAATATATTAAACTTAATGGAAAAAATACCAACAGAAAAATGGAGACAAGCCTCCTAGCCATCATCAAGAAATTACAGGTATAGAAACAAGGGGACTTAATAGCAAACTGCAAAAGTGTTAAAGATGCAACTTAGATACTGGTGCAAATCCTGATACATACGGCCATTTCTATTTGCATATATGTTGCAGACCAACCCCCTATAAGAGAGAACACATTTTCATAACTGCACCGGAAAATGAAGCAGACAACATTCAAGTTACATTCTGCTACCGCAACTTAGCGTAATCCTTTTAGCTACCTGAATCAGCTGGATATTGCACCTAATCAAAAGCTTGAACACAGAAGATCTAGGATATTTATAGGTAATCTGGAAAAAAAACTGGACATACGATACAATGGTACATGCCTAGATCGTATTCCTTAAGACCAAAAATGAAAAGTAATGAAATCCAAGGTTAGTAACCACTTCACAATCCTGATAAACTAATTGCAACCACAGGAAAATAGTACATCTCTATAGGCCGCGAAAGAGAGGGAATACCTTGCTCTTCAAATAAGCAAGATCACTGGCATATCCTTCCAGGGTAGCTACCCCGTCGCTTCCAATCACATCAGGATGTGCCTCTGGCAAATAAAGAAACACCAAAAGAAATCTTCAATGCATCATCGTACACAAAAGAGCGTGTAAAAGCAGAGCGAACCAAACCTGGATAACCGGCCACAGTTATGCCAAAGTAATCCCCATACTGCTTCCTTATATGCTTCACCTGTCAATACATCACAACATTTCCCTAATCAATACAGCGACAAAAACTCTAAATCCTCTAACCACTAGTCAATGACAGCCAATGAAAACATTTGATCTCTCTCCTCGCACATATGCCGACTTTCTGGTAACCAATAATCCAAAATTGATGCAATAGTAACACTAGCATAGCAATAACCGTTGCATCCGATCTGAATAGGTGATCATCCTAAAAAAATCCATCATTACAGTAATCCAGATTTGATCTAATGTAACAGTTACGTTATACCTCTACATGTTATTGAGATAAGATTTCCTACACTACCAATACCATTACATCAAAACTAGATCAGTTATCCTAAAACAATTAATCATTACTATAATACCATTCATTTGCAACGACCGACTAAATAATCATAGCATCGATTCTTCAACCATCAAAACCAATTCCGATTCGATGCAACGGTTACACTAGCACAATAACATCCTCTTTAGCCAATCAAATCAACAAACCACATCATCACCGAGACCAAAATGTTACCCTAAAACTGTAAATGTTAATTAGATCAGATTTCTTATCCTACTACATTCATTACATCAAATCCACAGCAGTGATCTTAAAAAATCAATCATTCAAATTCGATCATAACCAATCCAGATTGAATGTATCAGTTCCGCTACCACGAACACATCCTCATCAATCAAATCAAATCAACAAACCACAAAACAATCCACATCAATCCAAATCCATACCAAATCCAGCGCACAAGCGAATCCGCCCTCGACGACAACGAACATATCCTGACCATGAGGCGGATCACCTCTCAACGCCAACACATTCTGGATCCCGTTCCCCTTGATCGTCCCCAACGCGTGATCGATCTTCTCCACCGGCATGTTGGTACAAGTCAAATGCATCATGGTCTCGACACACACCATGTTCTGCATCTTGTTCGCGATGTCGAGCGTCAGATCCGCCGTCGATCCGCCCGCTCCCCACGTTATGTCGCAGAACGCCGGGTTGTGGGAGACCATGCGGTCCATTCGTTCGAAGAGGTTGTCGACGCCGTCATCGGTTTTGGGAGGGAAGAATTCGAAGGAGAAGAGGATTTGGTTGGTGGATTCCGCGGCGCGTATCTTGTCGATCACCTTCATTGTTGGTTGATTTGGGGGAAAATGAGGTGAAGATGAAGGTGAGATCTGGGAGTGTGAGAGAAATGTGTGTATTTTGTGGGGTTATATACAAGAAGCGCATCACCTACCGCGATGGGAATTTTGTTTCGTTTGTTTTTGTTGTTGGGAATTCCTGATCGGTAAGATAAAATGTCATTGACGTTTCACACCATTCGAACAAAAAAAATATATTCTTTTTTTTTATATTATAAATAATATTATTAATTATTATATTATTTAATATATATTTTGATAAATTTTATTTGTTGTATTAATAATATAATAATATTATATCATTGATGACATATTAAAATATATAATTTAAATTATCTTTCATAATAATTTATCCAAAAAAATGATAATATATGAGTTAAATTTCAATTCGAAAAATATGATTTTCAAAATATTATTTATAATTAGGGACGAAAGGGAATAACACTTAGTCTCACGTAATACAATTCAAAATATTTGTTCAATAAAAATGAAAATCATACGATTGTTAAAAAAAAAAAAGATGCAAGGAGCAACAGATAACTACTCGGATTTGTATATTTGTGTTGGATAATTTTTCATGGTAAATTATATGTATGTTTTGCGCACGATGATTCATCTCGGAATTCACATCATCGAAAAAAGAGCTTTCCACAATATAATTGCAAATAGGTTTCGCTAACTATCCTTTATTAATTTTAGAATGATCTCTTAATCATATAATAATACTTGCAAACATTTAGCTTGTATATGTTGTATCATAGTTATATATGAGTGTTTCGAATTCCGTTATGAAGCATACCATGTAATAAAGCATCCCTAATTAAGCACCCTATACACTGCTATAGTAGACTAGTAGTAGTGTAGACAAAGTCTAAAATGATTTATTGTCACAAAACCATGATTAGAACATAGGTGAAATCATTGTCCAAGTTTGACTTGTGAATACAAATTCATGGGAATTGAACTTTTTTTTTTGGGGTTAAAATCCTATGTCCACGACAATATGGCACCTCCAATACCTAATAATATTTATATAGGTTTTTTTCATATAAGTTCCTTCAATTTTCGTTAATTTCAAATAAATTTTTCAAGTTCATAATTCTAAATTAATCCATAAATTGTTATTTATGAGATAAAATGAACCATACTATCCAAATCCTCTTTAATTCTTTATAATATAATTATGATATTTCAAGAATACCTTCGTTTCGTATTTAATTCATTCATATTTTTCTATAAAATAAATAATAATTTGAAGAAAATAATATTAAAACAGAATTATTTTGTTTAAAAGAGGATTGTTTTGTCTTACAATAACTATTTGAGGGTCTTCATTGAAATTATAAAGTTTTTAAGATAAGAAATGAATTATTTTATCAAATACATGATAATTTGAGCAACTAATTTGAAATTACGAAGATTTGAAGGATTTATTTGAATTGATAAATATTTAAAGAACTTATATGATAATAATCCTATATATATGTGAATACTTTAATACAGTATAAGGTTTTTGACTTCCAGATCCGTACCAAATGTTCAAATAAGCCCTCATAGATATTGGTAACAACAATATATACAATCCTAAAATGTTTTTATGGCCACCTGCATCATTCAATCTTTAGGCGAGGACAAAAGGTTGGGGACATGTTCATATATTAGTATAGTTTTCCTCGAAGCACCTCAGTGCGGTCAGATTATAAATTTTTTGAATAGTCAATCATAAGCAGATGTAATTATTTATCCTCGTAAAAAAATAATAAATGTTGATGTGTTAAAAAAGTTCAAAAATTCATGGTTGAGCAAAGATTAGATGGTTCGAGACACATCATACTCAACCCTATCCAGACTTAATTTCAGACTGGATCGAATTAGTGTGATCATCAGAGACCAATCATTTAACCAACGATGAAAAACAGTTGAGCTACTCATAGGCATGCAACGCAGATACTTTTAAAAGTAGTACTAGTACTTTTGTTGTTGCACTTGCACGCTCGTTCCTATCTAAATGAAATACTACTAGTAATTTGATATTAAAAAAAAAAAGCCACTAGCTACGATGACTTCAATTAATTAGTTAAAAGTGAATTAATATTAATCATTCAATTTAAATTTTTTTTTTGTCCACTAACAAAAAATCAATGATGATCCATTTTTTCAATCAAGGATTACAATAAAAATCACTTTAATCGAATTGACTCCACGCTAGCCGCTAGCTCTAGTAATTTGATATTCTCAATTTTTTAGATATCCTGTGTGACGATATCAGTTACTCCGCCAGTATATCATTAATCAAATTGTTGAAATCTTGATGTTCATAAGTGTATTATACCCCGTTAACAAAATGCACTAGCGGTGACCACAACAAACATATTTTTGAAGGAAAAAGGAAAACCACCGGTGAATCAACTGAATACTCTTGACTGCTTTATGTGGAATTCTGAACTACAAATGCCAACCGGCATTCTTACTGTGGTATACCGGAAAATAAAAAATAAAAAATTAGTACTACTCCAGATAAACTTTGTTTTACTATATAACAACGTTGGGTCGAATTAGATAACATCTACAGTGTGTGTTTTGTTTTAATAGCATAAAATATTACCATAAAAAATGACGGTCCGCGAGTCATATATGTGTGCTAACAAGCATTGAGACGTCAAACAGCCTGGAGCCGACAATAGTCTGCCTTAAACGAATAAACTAGAATTTCGTACAAAATAATACGTTGAATCTTACATGGAGAGAAGTTCAATGAGTATACTTTATAACATTTACTGATGGAAGCAAAAGTAATTTAACTTCCACTACTCTACTAACGAGCAGATGTCTCATCTTTCATGCAACGGAATGCAGGGTGAACTTAGGTTCGAAACTCTGCCTTTTCCTAGTACACTAATATATTTACAAACACGACCCTAACAAGATATGCAAAATTTCACACAACTCCGGCGGCATAAGCAATAACAATCAATCTCAATTTGCACATCACAACTAGCGCACGCAAATTCATCTTAGATCACTTAATCAATTCCATGGATGCAGTGCAACTTGATATCAACAAGCAAAATAACACATTACAAATCCAGTTCTACCATGAAAAAAGAGGGGAGAAAAAGCCCTTTTCCAATACCATATCTTAGAACTGATGAAATAAACCAGCATCATAAACGACCAAATAACGTTATCAGGTCTGAACTTCAGAAGAATGTCAATATATAAGGAACAAGATACTCGGAGCTCAGCACTTCACTCTTCAGCAGCACTGGCCGCACTAAGATCCACGCTCAGGTCTACAGCCTGCACAAACATTAATGCCCTTCATTACATCGCCAAAGATAGGCCACACAGAATAAACCATGCCCAAGATCACGGATCACACAAGAAGGTTGTATGACATCAGGCTTTACATGAAAACCAAATCTAGAATGGTTCCCTCAACCAGAACAGTAAACAGCAGACCATGACTGGGTAGATCTGGTGGGGGTGGGGGGAAGTGCAACAGGAAGTGAAACATAGGTCTTCATTGTGCCGACTAGGGCAAATTAGCAACATATTTATATTTGCAATGGTACTTAGCCAGGGTACCATGACCCCTGACCTTGATCTACTAGGGGATTAATCAGCTATATTTCTTCAAGATCGTCTTTTCAATGATATATTCTCATATTTCTCATTCACACAGAGCGACCCTCAGTGATTGAATTCGTGTAAGCAGGCTCATGAGATTTAGACAGGATCCCTGAACGTATTAGCACTTGGAGCCAATTATGAACCACTGAAAATGCCGGACTCAGCACTTAGCCATTGGTTTAAATGCTTGAGTTCTTGAAGTAATAATCTAGTCACTCGCTAGACTAACTAGCCATTCATGCAGCTACAAACAAGGTAGACCAATATGACATGAAATACACAAAAAAGAATTTTCCTTATTGAAAAAATGAAGCAAGAACTATGAAAGATTGTTGCAACCAGTATTCAACTTATGGGACATAATATCCACTAATCAAATCAATAAAAAAAAAACCTACATAATATGTGAAACGATGATTAGTTGATCCATGAAAAAGAAAAATAGAAGAGCACATTCAACTTGACAAAGATTTAGCTATTACCTTTCCAGTAATCATTGTATACATGTTTAAAACATCAGTCACCGTTGATTCGAAGTGCGTTGTGGCATCATAACTCTGAAGAAAATAAAATTTCATTAACCTTCGTAGATCATTAGTTGCTAGGGTAAATATTCTTTACAGAAAGAAAGAAAGAGAGAAAGAAAGAAAAACTCACTGTTGAAATAAAACATTTGTCAAGAGAGGGTTCATTGACAGGTATATATCTATCATATGTGTCAAAGAAAATCTCATCCACTGGGCCAAGAAGGTCGATTCCTGGCTTCAGCTCACTTTGGGGATTGTCCGTCTCTGCCTCAGTGGAAACAAAAGCAATGAACTTGCCTTTGGGGGCAACATTGTGAGTGTATGAACAACAGAAGACATACCTGCATTCGAGGATCAAATGAAGAAAAAACAACAAGTAAAAATTCATTTGGGGAAAAAAAGAAAACAAGAATGCATAATACAACACAATGCAAAAGTTAATACTAAAAAAGGTACTCTATAGGACCCAGCAATCCCTCTAACAAAGTAAAAAAAAAGCTTTTTCTTCCGTTCTTCTCTGTGTCCACTTCTAAAAAAGAGGTTTCAAGTCCATGAAATTTTAAGAGACAAACAGACAGTATCTGCAAGCAGATAGACTGAAACGTAAATGTTTGAAGTAGATGGTGAAATATCCAGGGGTAAAATGGTTGACTGTCAAAAATCATTACTTAATAATTTTAAAATTATTAACCAGAAGTATTTATAAATAGATCCCAGTTGAAGTCCTTGTGATGCGGATTTTATAACATATAAGAATTGGAACAATGATTATTAAGGTTTTTGATATAGTCTTAATCATTCACTAAGCACGCTCTCTGTCATCCAGTTTCCAGTTACTGGGTAAGAGTAATAGAAATCCAATTCGTGAAAAAACCAATTGGGACAAACACATTAATTCCCAGTAACTGCAAAAATAGGATATCCGTTCCTTTCAATGAAAGACGAGAACTTACATATCTGACTTTCGACCCAACTGCTTTTGAGGCAGGATAATTTGCACAGAGTGGGAATCATTGGTGTTTGGAATGGGATGACTCATGATGCAGATAGCCCTTGCGACGTTTCCCACTTTCCTTACCTGTCCAAACAGCCAAAATCTATTAAGAACACGACTTACAACCCATATATTGAGCCGAAAGCAACTAATAAAAAGAAACCCCATCTGTGATGGATAATCCCACCTATTTACAGGATATCTACTAGACTCAAAAAGGCCCTCTACAATCGATACATAGATTATGAAGAAGCTTGAAGTTCCTATACAGTTATTCATACACAACCATAACACAGATTCAAGCAGCGGAGATCAAATATTTCAAAAGACGGCATGAAAGTCACCTTGTTAGTTAAGTAGGAAGGGTCACAGACAACTTTCTTGCACTTAGCAGTTTCGCCCTCTGATGTGACACCAATAACTTTGCCTTCTTCATCAAACTCCACCTGTACTCAAAAAATCCAAGGAGTCCTCTATCTAGTGAGTAAAGGAGCAACCATGACATTGTCTCTGAGTACTGAAACAAAAACAATATTATGGGCATACCTTGCATTCAGGCTTGTTCAACATGTATGTTCCACCATAAACAGCACTTAGACGAGCAAAAGCCTGAAAAAAGTATCACCGAAAGAAAATAAATCTAAATGAACTGCCAACAAAGCCTGGCAACAATAGGAAGCCATAGAGAAAAAGTATCAAAGAGGAACTGTATATGGAGGGTGTAACACAGAATTTGAAAAGAACCTGGGGGAGTTCTCCTAATCCATACAAAGGATAAATATATGGTGATCCACCTTGAAACCTTGCCAGAGATTCTGCATATAGCTGTCGTTCACAGAGATAAACAAGATTTATGTGTTAGCCCTCTCCTGAAGAAACAAAATAGATAAAAAACGAGAAAAGCAGGTCCTCTAATTGCATTACCTTCATTCTCTTCACGGTATCTAAGGCAGGTTCATTCAGGTACCTATCATCTGTGTGTAGTGCCAATGAATGACCGATGAAGTCCACAGTATTATCATCAAGACCATATTTTCTGCATGAACCAAGCATATCAAAAGTTTAATAGAATAAGTTCAAGAATTCAGAATACAGTCACAGAAGTAGCCAAATTACATGTCTTTGATACAGTAATGTAACAAGCACTTTGAGCTACCGAGAGAAAGCAGAACAACAGTTTTTTTTTTTTTTTTTTGGTGTACCACAGAGCTGAACAATAGTTAAACCAGAAGATGCAATAAACATAAAGGTGGTTTTTCCATGATTTAATTCAGGATAGGCAAGCAAAGAAACAAAACAGGTTGCGGTCACATTGATTATAGCTTAAATAACTAGCAGACACAAAGTAAAATGTTCATGAGCCGTATGTGTCAGGAGCATACGCTATCAACTCTTTTGTAGTAACTCTCGTTAAATCCATCCCCTCGTGGGTTTTGGGATTACTCTCATCATAATCTTGCACGTAGATGAAGAACTTGCGAGCCCGGCGCTTTTCAAATAGACCCATAAGGGGAGATTTCAGAGCTTCCATGTCTGTAGCAGGAACCTTGTGAATCTGTCACATGAATACATCTTTCAGCATTAGACATCAGCCCCCAATCCATAGCCCCATCAAAAGAAAATTTAGAGTGAGTTACCAAGAACACATACTTTTCCTTTGTTGAAGACATAGCTGCCATCAACAGCTTTGAAGTAGAGGTACTTCGTAACATCTGTATGAATCAGGACACGGACCAAAGTTCCATTTGCCATCATAAACTGACATGTTCAGCAGAAGATAAGGGATCAGAGTCAGAACACCAAAGAGAGCTTGCTCAAAGTTTGCAGGGGAAGAGGATTCCTAAAAAACAAACCTTTGGCATCATATCCACATTGTAATCTCTGCTAGCACCTAAATGGGCAGGAGGTTGATCATTTCCCCGAAATCGCTTCCATAACTGCAAAACACCATGCATTTCAAAGGACATTGGCCTTGACATAAAATTTTTCAAAAAAGACAACCATCTAAAAAAAGCACCTGATTAAGATTCAGTGAAGTGGACTCCCCTCCATAATAATCATTACGATCCATGTGTAGAACCTGTATAACAAGCACAATATCGGAAATAAGCTGAAAAAACTCAAATTTGTGCCTACCACATTCAATAAGGACTAACAAACAATTCTTAACTCGGTATAGATTGACTCAGAAGAACTGGAGATTCAGAACTGAGTAGACACTGGCACTCTACTTGGACTACAGCAACTACGTACACAAGGACATCATATGAAGCACTTCACGTACTTGCTATTCCACTCGTTCGAAGCAAGATTCTAAATAAATCAAGAATTCTGATTCTACAAGAGCTTCAAAACTACTATCAGAGCATTAACGAGGAATGTTTAACCTCAATAACTGTAGGAGAAGACTACTAGGATGATGACAATTGGAGGGCATCAAATCAACAATCATCTTTTGAGTCTTTATCTCATTGCTGATATTATAGTAAGGGCTGGATAATAAAGAATATGAGAAAAGGAGTGGGAACAACGCTGAGGTGTTTGGTAGATTTGTGTGCTAAAACTAGAAAAAGATAAAGGTAAATGGACTGTGAGTGGTGTGCTTGAAGTGGAGTCAAACACTTGAGCTAGCTTGTCAAGGGCGCAAGGCGCACTACCAAATACCAATACAATAAAAGATCCCAAATTCAAAGCATGGTAATATTGATGGGGGAGCAACTCACTGATCAAAGGAAGGAATGTTACTCAATACTCATAGAATCTACAGGGGAGCTAATAGTGAAAGTTTAATCGACAAAAAGTGCTTCCATATTAAAAACCACAAGCATATACTAGGATCTCTAGAACAACTCTTTCATTTAGTTTCCGAAGTTGGGTGAAAAAAGAATAGTTGTATCCAGTTCGTAGGGTGGCAAGACAAACTCCTAGTAGGCCACAAGGGAAATGTGAAGTATGAGAGAGATCACTTGTACAGAGGGAAAAACAACAGAGTGACTCCGAAGAAACTAGGAATCAGGTTATTAGCGACGATTGCTGCAATTCAGTACGATGAATGGCTTCATCATAAAGAGTAAGAGAAAAAGATCCGTATAGCGAATTCCACCTAGCTGGACTTCAGATCATGATGATGATTACGAGCTTTCCATCTGTCTCCAATCGAATGATAATCCGCTGCCTAGATTTTTGGTTTAAATGCCAATCATCAATCCGCACGCCCCTTACCCTAATCATTTCTCATTCATCCTCCAAATTCCACAGAGTTAATCACTTCCAAGTTCACTAGATCGGTCCAATCCATCCATCAACAACCACAGTCAAGCAACACGATCATCAAAACAAGTGGACCCTAATCATCTAATCATCATCGTCGATTCATCTTAAACATAACAAATCGCCGCAATCAACCGATCACCAACGACCGTACCAAAATCATTCAAATTCCCATCAACACACAAATAACACACGAACAAACACAAATCTCCAATCAACCAAACACAGATCCAATCAAACACGGATGAACTAAAGCTCTGAAACACAATAAATCTCCAAGAATGCAAAGCAAAAGGAAATGGAGATGGGAGTGTGGGACCTTGAGGCCGTCGACGGAGAGGAGGCCGCTGAGGATGCATTCCTTGAGACCCGTGCCGAGTACTATGACGTCATACTCTTCATCCATCGTCGATTCTGATTCGGATCCACGTAGATCGGGAGATCGGTGATCGGAGATGAGGAGAGGAAGTTAGATGAAGAAAGGCGACAAGGTTTTCTAGGGCTTGAGTGAGATGAATGTGAAAGGATTGATAGTGGACAATCGATGTTTGGAACACAGGAAGATGCTTCGCGGTGATTACCGATTGATTAATAAAATTACACTAATGATTTTGATATTTCACCATTATTTTAATATTTGATTGTATTTCAGAATAAAATAAAATTTAACCGTAAATTTATCTGTGAATTCATCCAATTTAAACATAAATAATTAAACAAAACGTTACGTGATAATTATAACTACACTTATATCTAATGTCAAATTTAGAACCAAGTTTAGCTCAATTCTATTTGCACATTAATATTAACTTATGATTCAAATCATATTTTTATAATTTAATGTAAAAGTATAATTATAACATCACATATAGCTCATATTTTGACTTGTTCTAGACAGAAACCATTTCCGGATAACATCTACTTGTTATATTGGTTATCAAATTTTTCCAACCTTGAGCTTCAAATCAATCACTAAACCTCAAAAAATTGTTTTTTATCAAACCAATCAATATCAATCATATAACCATAATTAAGTTTCTTTTTAGATAACCATAATTAAGTTTCTTTTTCAACTACTCATTGTATACATCCGCATGATGATCGGATAGAAATCCAAGAGTGACACTAGATTGACTACCTCTCCTAGGATCGATTTGTATAGGTCTCGGGATCTTGACATTCATCGCGTTCTTTCGACGAAAACCATCGATATTTCCATCGATTTTTAAGTTCTCTACACCCACATCTTCCGTCGATTTTCGTTTTTTTTTCCTGTCTCATTGATCGGTTGCTTTCCTTTGTCCTTGTCAGCGTTCGTCGTCTTAGAAGAACTACGACAGGGTGCATCACATCGGGGTTGTGGAGGAGATGACGTCCTCGATGTATGCGTTGTAGTTATCATCCGATCCATCGTCATTACTTGGTTGAGCGCGATCTCAGATGTTGAGCATTGAAATCAACACGAACAAAAAAGAGTGAATTGAAGAATGAGTGTCGATGTGATCAGATTTGGGAAGATTTCGACTCAATTGGATATAATTGATTGTTTGTGTGTTTTAAGATTCGAAGTTGAAGAGAGAGAAGTGGGGAAAAAGTGAAATGAAGAGTGAAGAGTCAAGGGATTATATGGTAGATCTGGAAAGAATCGTTTGATTGTTTTTGAAAAACTGAAAGGTTTTCAATTTTTTAGTTCGAGTTGTTTTTAGATTGAAAATCAATAGCGATTTCAAAAAACCCTCATTGATTTTTTAGTGTTTTATTTTGAGTTGCACTCAGCAATCCATAACCATTGAGTCGACGAGTTAATCGATAGACAGTCAATACGATATTAAAAATTTTAATATATCTATTTTAATTGTCAATCAACATATTTTTATCAAACATAACATAATTTTAAGAATAACGAAATCTCAAATTATCTTGATTCCTCGTTCCCTCTCATTCCCTTCCTCCTCTCTCCCCCACTGTCCCTCACCGCCGTCGACCGCCACGCGCCGCCGTCAGCCTCTCCTCCCGTACCCCTTCCTCTCCTCTCCCCCTTCCCTTCCCCCGCAGCCTCACCTCCATACCTCCCAGCCAGTCGCCGCCACCGTCCAGGCCACCCACCGCCGCGCCAGCAGCCACCGCCAGCCCAGCCGCCTCCGCCGCCACCAGCCTTCTCCCACCGCCGGCGGCCATCTCCCTTCCTCGCCCTCCCCGCTGCCGCCTCACCCCACCAAATTCCCCACACCCCCATCGAGCCTCCCTACTGCTAGCCACGCTCCGTCGCTGCCTGGACGTCGCCGTCGCCACCAGCCCGTCGCCAGCCGGACGTCGTCGCTGCCACAGACTGCCGCCAGCCTTCTCCTCTTCCTCCCTCGCACGAGGTAACCCAACCTCTTAAAAAACCCTTTGGTGTGATGAATCCTTGATGTGGGTGTGAAGCGTGATATGGTGTGATTATACTGATACGATGATCCGCAGGTTGCGGTGAGTTAGGAGATGATGATTGTGGACGGGATAATTGTGCTAGGTGTTGATCAGTGTTGAATAATTAATTGTATAACCATTATGTTACGAATATATATTAAGATTAAGATCATTAGCGATTAATTACTTGCAGGATCACTATGCTACGAATATAACTCAATATATTATGAGAGCATAAATTAATGGGATATTCTGGTTAAGACCTTAACTATGGAAGGAAAATAACGTTTAACGAAATTAGTGGAATTAAAATTATTCTATCAAGTTAACAAACGTGATATGAATAAATGGGATGAGTTATTGTAAAAGAAATTATCATAGATAAATAAGACAAGTAGATGTCATGAGATAACCTAATAATGAATATAAGTGAAATAAGAAAGTCGAGACGTCCGGGATGGTGGTATTGGTGAGGGAGGACTGACTAGCTCCCTTCTTCATGTGCATAGGGCACGACCGTTGATGCACTGGGCAAATGTTTACAGGGACCCGAGGTTGCGGCACGGTGTTAGGACTACCCCAGGCAACTCAAGTGCTGGATAGTCGCTTGCATGTATGCCATTAGGGGTTGTTGGGCAATTGTTTGCAGAAACTCAGGGATTGCAACAGGGTCTTGCCATCCCTGGCAACTCGGGTGCTGGATGATTGCCTGCAAAGAGCCAATCGACGACGTATTTGATACGGTTCCAGATCGAAAGTGAAAGGAATCTCCACTTGTGCACGTACTCAATTATCATTTTGACGAAATCATGTGTTTTGATTCAATTTACTGAAGTCGAAAGCGTAAATAATGAAAGTAAACACGTGAATGGATAAACAACACGCTTAGTCCTTAAGGAACTGAAAGTTGAATTGGTAAAAATAATAATAATAATGGGGCTTTAATATACTGCTAAACGACAGCTATAAACTTGTTAGGGTCCTAGCACGTGTAGTCACATTGTTGGCAGTACCTGAGGTCAACTGAGCATCATTCTTGCTCACGGATTTTTCCTTTCTCTGTTTTCTTTTCTATTTATGTTCATAGATTCATGTGACGATGGCGAGGCCTCCGGGTAGGCATATGCTGAGAGTGGCGTCCTCGCGTTAATAACGATGTTGTGTTGTAATATTTAGTTTGACTGGACAACCATTGCTCGTCTGTAACAATGATACTTGCTGCCACTTGCTGCCACTGGAGTTAACGTATTGAAATTTCGTGTTTTAAATAAATTCTTAGATCTACTGCTGATGGATGATATTTGTTTCCAGTTGTGAGGTTATATTATGGATTATCTGTTCATGGCTTCCTAATGCGTTCTTAACGTAGATCCTATCTCAAAATTATCCTTGCTATGGATTCAGTTTGTAGCGACAGTGACGTCACGCTTCAGCTAAGTTAGAGGAATTATCGTGGCGTTACAGATGATCTCCAAAAAAGAAAAGTACAATTTGTTGGTATATCATCAAACCTTTTAAGCAAACGTTTAGGGTACTAGTACTACAATAAGGGGTTCAAAACTTTATAGCTTGGGGTTTGCTCAATTATAAACAATCGTTTCCTTAACCATGAGGTTAGGAGTTAAGACCTTTTAGGACATCGGGAGGAGTTAAGACCTTTTAGGATATCTGGAAATGGTCCTCCCAAGTTTGCATACAACTCGAAGGGATTAAGTGGGTTGTTACGCGTGATCACCTTAACTTATAGGCCAACTCGTTTGAAAATCGTCATTTCAACTTCCATTTATGTTTCACTCTTGGTGTTTTACACTATAGATTATATGCATATATTGAAGTTTTATATGTGTGATGAAATGCGAGTAAAACTTGTCATGGAGGATTTTCTTAAAAGTTTATTTTATTTTGTATAAGCACGACTAACATAAAACCTGTAGTTCTGTGAGCTGTTGATAGATTGGAGCTAAATCTTTGAAATAGTTCTGAGGTGATTCGTAGGAGAGAGCATCTCCATCTGATTGCAGTCTTGCTTTGTGCACCGACAAGTATTCATCTGATTGCAGTCTTGCTTTGTGCACAGACAAGTATTCATCTGATTGCAGGCCTGCAACTCGTGATGGAGAGAATGTTGACGGCTCTAGGATCTGCTCCTTTCAAGCTAATGTGCATGATTGGAGTTCAAGAATTTGTGAATACTTGAATGGCATGAGCTTGCATTCGGTGCTTACAACCCTCAAGCATACTATTCTTCAAGAAAAAGTTTCATGCGCTTGTTCCAAAGTTCCTTCAATAAATCTTATACATCAACTTGACTCTATATAACGGATACTCCCTTATTGTGCTTAAGGTTTATATTGACTTTATAGTGGTGAATAATGAGATAACTCGTAATGTGCGATTGTCATTTTACCTTCTGTCTTCCAAGCTCAAAGCTTATTTGTGTTTCATAGGCAGCTTCTCATTTGTTGTTCTATCTTTAAAATATGCTTTCAAATGACTAACTTCCTTATAACATTGTTGTAGGATGATACTACAGTATAACTCGACAAAATGTCCCTGCTCCATATCCTCACCCACGAGTAGGGTTGCAACAAGATATTTTGGTGTGGAACTCTCGTCAAAGTTTCCGAGGCTTACTTCACTGGTTTGTTTTTGCATCACTACAATCGGGGTGTGAAGTTTACTAGGTAGATTACGTTCTTACATTGAACCTGCACTAACGATGGCAGTTGCCGAAACCAGGGTTACTTGAGAAGATCTCGATCTAGAGCTGTTAGAGCTTCCAATGACACCAAGAACAAAAACGGAAGTGGAAAGAGGGTGTCAAGTGATGGCGATAGTACAGTTGGTGGCTTTAAGAATAAAGAAGAGAGACTTGAATGGAGAAAGAAGATCAAGGAGGTGCTTGCTTCAAACCCTCAGGTGGAGAGTGCGAAGAATCTAGATCCTCAGGAGAGGAGAAACAGGCTGCAAAAACTCCTGGCCAAGTATCCACTCGTGGTGGAAGAGGATGATCCTAATTGGCCAGAGCATGCTGATGGGCGAGGATTTAATATGGATCAGTTTTTCAACAAAATCTCAATCAATAATAAGCAGAAGGATGATGATGAGAACGATGATGACGACAAGAAATTTGTGTGGCGAGATGACGATTATATTCGTCCGATCAAAGACAAAAACTGCCGAGTGGGATGAGACAGTGTTCAAAGACATCAGTCCACTGATTGTTCTGGTACATAACCGTTATAGAAGGCAGGTTTCTCTATCTTACCGTGTTTCCGTTTTGCCTGATTCTTGTGTTCTTTACATTCTAATTTTATTAATCGGACCATATTGAGGAAATATTCTCTTAAGCAGTTACAAACGTTATTGTTTGGAACCTCTTGTTTGAATCTCATTTCTTCAATTATTACAAACTTAGCTTCGCTGTCATAGAAGCAGCAATATACGATCAGTAGCAAAGAAATTACCTATCTGTTAATTATTATGTTCGATATTTCATTTTTCCTCCATTGGACCTGGTGATTAACTGGCTGATCCTTATAGTTTAGCTGAGACAGCATTGTTTGTTGCTTGCTGTTCTCTGCTATCCCACTTTGACTCCATGTGAAATGATTTCTTTGCCATGTTTTGTATTTCTTATTCTTCTGAATAACTTAAATTGTAGACCGAAGGAAAGTGAAAGCTGCCGGGATGAATTGGAGAAAGCTGTGAACATTATATGGAACTGCAGACATCCTTCACCGAGGGTAAGAGGGATGCTTGGCTGGCTCTTATGCTTTCTTTCAGTCTCCACGTCTGATGTTTCTTTGAGAAGGAATGGAATTATGACTTTGTTTTCGGCGCATTATGCAGTGTGTTGCAGTCGATGCAGTCGTGGAGTGTGATCTTGTCTCAAGCTTGAAAGTATCCTCTTTCCCAGAACTTATTTTCACTAAAGCAGGAAAGATGTTATACCGTGAAAAAGGTAATGGCACTTTGGTCGAGACTTCAGAGTTTAGTTTATTTCTTATGTGTTCCCGAGTTTGAAGATAATTAATTTCCATCTGCAGTGTATATGTGCTGATTTTATTCAGATCATATCAATCTGACCTGATTCTGAAACTCCCGAACGGTCTCTAAGACTCTAAGTATGGATCTTTTATGATCTCATACGATGGTGGGAAATGCTATAAACCGCTTTCATCCATGCTTTGTATCTCCTGATTCACACCTCTGTTTGGTTACTGTTATTCACTTTGCTTTTTCTGGGTTATTATGTTATTCACTTCGCTTTTTCGGGGTTATGTTTTCCAGCGAAGAGATCAGCTGATGAGTTATCGAAGATGATGGCTTTCTTTTATTATGGGGCTGGGAAGCCACCTTTTTTTCATGCCGACAAAGATGGTTCTGAAGCAATCCCTCCCGCTCCTGCAAGCCGCAAACAGCCTTGAGAAGTCTGCCATGTGGTTTGAATTCGACATGACAGTGGTTGTGTTGACTAGTTCAGAATGATTTTGAGTAAGCTGCAGTTCAGGATGACAATGGCTCTTGACTTTGGAGATGGAGCTCATACAGCACTTAGGAGGAAGGCCTCCTATCTTTGTATGTTTCAGTGAAGTGCACAGCTTCGTGTCATTTGGACGATGTATTATTTTGAGGCTGTCGTGTCGTGTCTGCTTGTAACTGGATAGAGATCAACTGTATTTTGGAGTAAACACGGGTGAAATCGATTGTTTATTTGTACAACAATTGAGTTCTTCTGTATTATGCAGGACATCTCATATGCATCTACTCTTGCCTACTTGTTGCATGTTAGGCAATAATTTCTTGTTGGCAGAAGGATCAAGATGAGCTCGGGATAGTAGTAACTATGACAGCAGTTGCATCACATAAATGTCAATGTCTGGTAATATCCTGTGTGACGCTAACCTTTGGCAACTTTCCGTGCCTACGGTAAAAAAAAAAAAAAAAAAGGTCAGCATAGTCAAGATTGAGGTTGGTGGATGTTTGAACTAAGACGAGGCTATTGTTAAATCATCTTGATGCTGAGTGAGCACAACATAGACCCGAAAGTCAGTGATGATAGAACTAAAGAAACACGAAACATAGAGAACTACGCTGTGATTAACTACAGCGAGCGAAAGTCATCAACTGCTATAGAAAGGAAGGGCCTTTAATTAGCTAAATTACTAGCCACAACAAGATGTTTGCAAAAAATAATATAAAAAAAAATCTCAGACAACCATCGCAGACTACCTGTTCTTGCCACTATGAGAGATATCAGGATTCGAAGTCGTGACTTGTGAACATTCAAATTCCATCAACCCCAGCATGTAAAATGACTGCTTCAAATGAGTTGAACTATATAATGACAATCCAACCATCATTCTAATATATGTATCTTTCCCGTTTCTCAACCAAACAAGCAATTCTTCTCGCACAATATGACTATCAAATACCCACTTATTAACTTATTGTGTATAACGTTGAATAATCCATCATTGAACCCTTAAAAAAAAAAAAAAAAAAAAGTTCGCGTTGCTCAAACAAAGCATCCCTTGATCGACCTGACTGCTTCCATTTCAATTCCCATGGATGATCGAAACCACGGGCAGAAACATGATCTTTACAAATCGTAAACAGCCGGAGAGACCCATATGTTATATATATAAATAGCGAGCCATTCACGCGCCAGTAAAACAACTAAGCATCCGACGATGGCTCCCAAACCTGACCATCTGCTTATTCTCCCTCACCGTCGGGCTCGAACCATATTCGGCCCCCAAGGTCATTACCCTCCTAAGTCGACCACCCGCCCCCATGGTCTCTTCCCATAATCCAGTTTTCTTCTCAGGTTGCGGCGTGTGGAACATTGGAACGTGTCGATCACGATCAAGATCGTCGAGCTGAAACAAAGGTGCTGCACTGCCTTCGGAGAGAACCTCGTATCGACTGCGGGTTTTCTTGTTCTTGATTGCTTTGAATACCATTGGGATAAAACCATCCATTGTTGGTTACTCTTGAATATTTGGTTTTGGTTTTGGTTTCTAAGGTGTGGGAAGAAATTTCTTGAGAAACCAAGTCATGGGAGTTGATATATTCTGAACAGGTAAGTGAAAGATTTTGTAAACATACTTTTTTTTTGTGAATTGTGTTCGGCACGGGGTTTTTACAACTGGGGGAATGTCTGTTGGTACTTGGTGTTGGGCAACTTTGACTGGGATTTCATTCTGGATTCCAGGAAATGGGATTAGAATGGGAATAATAGATAAACATGGGATACCTAACCATTGAATATAAGACCAACAACATTAGTATTCAGAGAGGTTAGTCATTAGTCATTGTTGAGAATATGAAGTCGAATTCACGTAAAGAGTTGCTCATCACAAGTGCATATAAGATCGTGGATTATTTTGCTTACAAATTATTGGTTGTTTAAATTTGAATCCCAAATATTCGAAGAATATCAGGACGTACACGTAAGGATCAATAATCGACCGTAAATATGATCCATCATGAATTAATCAAGGAACAAGAAAGTGATTATTTTTTACAACAATATATACTTTCTTGGATAACTAAGTCGCAATGTACTTCTTTACAAATAAAACTAAGTCCTCTTGAAATGTCTTCCAAATTAATGCAAAAATATTCCAGTACAATTACATTGATGCTCTCCGAGAAGGACTTGTCAACGAAGACCAAGTCGTACTTGATTAGAATAAAGTTTTAATCTAGAATCAGAGTACGTGACAAGCTTATCAGAGAGGTTTACTTTCAGAGTTTTCCTTAATAAAACAATATTATCCTGAGCATATAGTTATCATCAAAGAAAGATGGTTTTGTTGGGGAAAAGCTATCTTCGGATTTGGAACACATAGAATATTTACGAACGTAAAACATGCTCCCATCCTCATTTACATTCCATGACATTATCCGAATCACACTTAGAGATCTTAACGGCCGTCTATCATAAGTGATCAAAAGATTTTTTTATTGTTTATTTTTTGAAATGTTCTATTAGATGTAGATTTTTTTTCCCTTCTTTAAAGAAAGTATTAGATGTAGAATTTAATCATATGAGAAGTGAAACTGCAGTCCTTGTTCTTTTCATGAAAACCCTCCCTTCCCCTGAATTGTATCGACATGCATCACCAGATCACCGAGTGCTATGGCTGGACCGCAATGTATAAGTCAATCAAAAGATGATTTCAAAAGAAAGTGTCCTACAGTAAAAATTGTGCATACAACATCTTCTTCGTCGTACTATTACATAAGCATGACTCAATCATAAATAACAAAAATCATAAAATTAATATCTAAAGTTTTGTGAAAATAATAGATATATCTTGATCTCTGGAACATATAGGGGAGCAATTTATTATTGAATCAATTGCACTTGACAAACTCCTCAATAGTTAATAGTATTATTAAATATTCTATTTGTCCTAAAATATATATGATATTTTATTTTTTATATTATTCGATATGGATTTTAAGAAATTTCGTTATTTGTTTTAACGACGTAAAAATATTACGTCATTCGTCCAGAATTTAAATACATAAGTTAAATTATCATTAATATTTCACGATAATCTTATAAAAAATAATATTTGATTATCTAATAATATAAATCAAAATTTATATCGACAAATCCTTAAATCAAATTCTTATATTTATTTGATAGGGATAAAGTATTTGTTTAAACTGACTGACTCTATGTTAGACAAGTGTCAAAACATGACATTGAAATGTGTGATCAAATTAATGAATGAACCACCCCACAGTTATAATGCAATCTCAAAGTGGAAGTCTAACATTTGCACCTTGCAAAAGCGATCCATTATGGTCGGCGGCGGTGGAGTGCGAGGAGTGGTTCTACACGAATCGGCCCTTCTCTTCCCCGGCGGCGGCGGCGATTCAATTCCGCTTATCCGGCCCGGCGCACTTCAATTCTCCCAGCTCCGCACGGTCCATCCTCGTCTCTTACCTAACCGATCTCTCCTTCCCTTCCCTTTGCATGTTGATCTTTGTTCATTTCTATCTGCATGTTCGATTTTATGTGTTGTCCAGGGTTTCTGTGATTGATGGAGAAAAGTGTGAGTGAAGTGACAGCTGAATTTTCCTGGCTTGCATGTTGCATTTTTATGATGCATTGGTTTGTGTTATGAACTTATGATCATGGTGCGAGTTATATTTGTGGGTCTTTTATCACGAGCTTTAGATTTTGATAGGATTGGTTGTGCGACATGGTGTGAGGCGAGAATGGAAGTCAGGAGTGAGTTCGAATTCCGAAACCTTTGTTTATCCGACTCTTGGTACTAGGGCATTGTCTAACAAGAAAAGTTGGCTCAGTGATAACTGGTAAGCCGCTTTCCTCTTAACCATGTCATCAAAGGTTCGGCACCTCTTAAGGCATCAAGGAACAATCTTTTTTATTTTAGATATAATAGGGGTAAGGTTGCATACATTTCATCTTCCTCATACCGTGCACTTTGTGGGATTATGTGGGTTTGTTGCTTTGTTTTATTAGGGTAGTGTCTATATTTCTTCAGGGGCCAAGAAGAGTGCTCGTGTCGGGGTGGGGGTACTATTGTACACACTTGCATGAGCTGGAGCTATGGGTAGTGTTGATTTTGTGACATTCTGATCTTTTCTAGTGGGAAATGTGTTTCTCTTTCTGAAGCTGCGTTTTGTCTTTCCTTGGAACAATGATCAATTGGGACTTAGAAAGCATGCTGATGGTTTTTGTTTGATTTTTTTTTTTTGTAGGGAATCTGTTATGGATCTGATCTTTCAGCTGATAAGGTTGGTGCTTAACTGATATTTTCCTGCACATGTGCATTTTTGAGTAGTTGAATGTAGTCAAAGAATCGAAATCCAGGGATTTAAGGGGGATTGATTTGGTTGAAATTGGAACTCGACATGAGGTGTCGTGCCATTTGTGAGTCGGTTACTTCTTTCTTCTATATGGGTTCTTCAATTGATTGTACTATGTGATGAGTTTAATACCAGCAAAAAAGCAACTGCTTTAGATCATACCTTACTACATGGTTGTTCACATGATGCATACTCTCCCTTGTTTAAGGGAGTCTCTGAATAGGATGTAGCAGTATTGGTTTCGATTTTGATACTCATGAGCTGTTGTAGTCATGCCTTCCATGTTGCTTTATAAATCCAATTTCTGAGAAGCTCCATCGAGATCACCTTATCATTGTGATGGCCTTTTTAATGCTCATTTTGGTGGTGATCTTCCCGAGGCTGTGTTGGACCTGTAGTTAAAGATAATGTATGATATAGGCATGGTGAAGTTCATGTAAGATACATCCTTGCTATTGCTAATCTTTTGCATTTCAAGTCGAAACTTCTGGTCACTTTTTCATTCTAGTCTTTTTTTTTGTTATATTGTTTTCATAACCTCATTCACGTTGCCTATGTGACCCAGACAAATATCTATTACCAGTAGCAATAATTAGCCAACGTAGTCTGTAAAGAAAATTTAAGTTTGAATTGGTTGTGGCTAGATGACAAGGGGTAGCTTTTCATTCTTTTGGAATTTTGCATTTAGAAATAATGCAACCCAAGCATATATCTACCCCCTAGTAGCAATAATTAGCCAACGTAGTTTGTAAAGAAAATTTAAGTTTGAATTGGTTGTGGCTAGATAAGGGGTAGCGATAATTAGCTTTTCATTCTTTTGAAATTTTGCAATTAGAAATAATGAGACGTATAAACCAATTAACACAAGAACTTAAGTTCAAGCATGACAAATTTTTTCCATAGGTAAAAAGTGGAAAGTGTAAGAATATATGTTTTATAAGTAAACATTAGGCTATTGATTCACCATGCTCAATTACATATGCGGAGCATGAGCAATGAATTGGTCATAGATGGCATTCCCATTCTTGTGAATCTTGACAGCTTGAGGCTTGAACTTGTCAAATAAAGCTAGTATGAATGACAAATCCGGCTTCCACGACCTTTTTACAGCAAAGGGGATCATTTAGCTTTCCGTTTCCAAATATTGCCTTGGATATCTTCAAACCACATGCTTTAGTTGTTTTGTCGATACAATCTCCTAGGTACTTGTAATATCCTGGTCTTGGTTGTGGTGGTAGAGGTTGACCATACCATGTGTCAGCAGGAGTTGGCTTTTCAAATACTTCTTCTTGAGCCTTTGCCACCATAGAAATGGAGCCAAGAATGAAAAGAAATACTGCTAGAATCGTTGCCTTAGCCATATACAAAATCAAGGGGAGTGAGTTTTCTTTTCCTTTTCTTTCTTTTTTCTTATTTTGGTTGAAAGATTAGATTGTTCACCTTGAGAAAGGTATTGTGGAGTGAAGGTTATATATAATGTTGGAGGAGTTGATGCGTTAAGACTTCCTTAAATACTGACTTCCCATCTTATTAATTGATACTGTTACAGTCATTGCCATTCATGAATGTAGTTCAGTTACCTATCTTACATGGGGAAAATTTGTAAGGTTACGCCGTTTGAAGGATTACTTCATTTTCCTAAACAATTAATTTTCTTTTTGCTACCTCATCTCGTCTTTCCTGCTCTGCTGATTTGCTTTCTTTTACTTGAACATGCTCAAAGTTGTAAACTTTCTTCTTGGACTACTTGTGCCAACAAATCATAATCCTGGGAGCTAAATTAGTCCATGCGATTCAAGTCGAGGTTGTCTAACATAAC
This sequence comes from Drosera capensis, assembly GCA_001925005.1. Classification (NCBI taxonomy): domain Eukaryota; kingdom Viridiplantae; phylum Streptophyta; class Magnoliopsida; order Caryophyllales; family Droseraceae; genus Drosera; species Drosera capensis. Next base: position 26,071 of record LIEC01006081.1, read on the forward strand.
AGTTACGTGTTTCCATGAAGGCATGAACTCACCCTAGCTGATGGCTGAAACAACCATGAAATGAAGATCAAGTTGATAGCTCTAACAACCAATAAATTATAGGTAGGGCTGATGTAACAACACTCAGATGTAAGAGAAGGTAAAATGGAGCAGTCTCGACTTTGATCGGATTTCTTCAGAGAGCTCATCAAAGTAAGAAGAGGAAATTTCTAGCTTCATTTAGATAACCTTTTCACTTCGATTTCTTTCAATATGCTCATCTTGCTCGTAATCCTCCTGCGGCTGTGAAGACCTGTCAGTTTATTAGTAGAAATTCGATTGTATTATTTGTAATACAGCTCTGCTACTGTTAAATAAAGTTGAGCCTGAATTTCTGCGATGAGTTCGTGTATGCTTTTTCACCTGTTTATAGGAAACAACTTGCCTCAAGTTATCAGTCCAAATCTAAAGCTTATAGTGCTGCCTGATTGTCAGGCATATTTTTCTCCTCCTACAAGTAAATTTGATTTTCCATGTTTCTTTTCCTCTTTTTTTTTTGAAGGTGAGTCTTCTTATGAGAATAGCAAGATTGTATTCTCTTGAGAGCTTTAAATTGGATGCATCTCCAATTACTGATGCTGTACACAAGATTTCAGCTGCTTTGGGAAATATTGGAGGAGCTGTCTTGTTTTTGGTTTCAGACAAGAAGAAAGATTTCTTTTCTGATCCGTGTAACAATGGTCTCTTTCTTGACCCATACAACCACAGATGGCTGATTGTTGTGTTGAGTGAGTATGTCCTATACCCCAAAAAAATTCTTGCTCTTATAAATCTTGTGACCTGTGTTTCCTTAATAGTACATGACCACTAATAAACTTATGAACTGGTAACAGTATTTGTATTCATGCTGTTGATACATTCACGTGTCTTAGGTTCTGATGCTGCTATAGATGCAACTGAGATTTCAAGTATCTCTTGCATCAAGAAATTGGAGGAGTTGCCTTTCATCATTTGCCATATGAATAAAAAGGTATGTGCATAATTTTACTTATCTTTCATAATTTATTAGCTGTAGCAGACGCTGCTGTTAACAGTGTTGAGGAAGTATCTGACTTATCAAACTTTGATGATAAATTTAGAGAAAAACTGTGGTAAATAAGTAAATAACATCATTAATTTCAGCCTCAGCCTTAACATTAGAGGGGACAATGTTCCTGGTATTACAGAATCACATTACATCTTGTTACTTTTTAAGCCTTCATCTCATGTCTTCAGCAGATATTACATCTTGTTCATCTCATGTCTTCAGCAGATGGATATTAACAACATGCTTCTTTTATTATGCATCCATTCTTATGTATTAGCCATTAGGTAGGTTATTTTTTTATTTTATTTTTTGCATGACATCTCTGTGGCAATGTAAATGATCCTTAAATTTCTTATGTGTTCGAGGTGGTTTGTGATTATTCCTTGAATATTTGTTCCATGACATATGTGAATTATTGGCATTCATGAATCAGGAAATTAGAGGTGAGATAGTGACTGTTGGCTGTATTATGAAGGCTTCTCGGCAAGCAGATTTTGCCAAGGTAAGCCCCATGTGTCGACTTACTTCCAGTAGGGTTGGTGTTTTCCTTGTTAATTATTTCAAGGATAATATTGATTGTCTTGTGCCCACATTGTCACAGCTAAGCCATCATTTTATTTTTCTCTGATGCGTGATTGATGTCTTAAGGTTCCTTGTTTCTCACCTCACTTCTACATGTTATACAAGTTAGCCTCAGGCTTTTAGCAACAGACTGAAATAATTTTTTTCCTCTTATTGTAATCTAATCTATTATCCTCTGAATTAGTGTAGCTCGTAACACCATAATTTGGTGTGGTAGTTGACACCTCAATGGCAGTATTGTCATATATACATGAATTTTTTTAAATTGTACTCCCTCTGGCCAATAATACTTGCAATATTTTTATTTTTATTTTTTGGATTGTCCCAATGTTCTTGCAACCTCTTTTAGCAAATTTTAATCTAAAAAAAATTCAAATTAATTATGTTTTGTTACTGTACGTCCTACTACCTCATCTTTTTATTACCTCTAAAAAATATCTTTCTTTATGAAATTTCGTAAAAAATTCAACATATATATAAAACCCCGTGTCGAATCAAATGATTATAGGTAAATTGGGACAGAGGGAGTAATACTTAGTAGACATCCCAAATTGGTCAGTCAATGCTGCAAGGTTTGGAGATCATATATATGGTTATTTTGTTAGGAATGTGCATAGTCTTCCTTGTGTCATACTACTATTTTTTTTCTCTTCTTGCTGGTTAAATATGAAATTGAAAGCAGTCTGCCAAGTTAATCTGCATGAGTAACCGTCGATAGTAACATGGAAGTTTTTGTGTTTTTCAAAGAGGTGCATTTCCTATGTATCCTAAGGAAAGCAGGCTAATGTTCGTGCCCTTGACAAGTGAGTTGCCGATGATGTCCCAAATAAAAGAACTTGATCTAGTTCTCCACAAGGCAACAGATGAAATTGTCACCATTGACTTGAGTAGCACTTCAGGAGCTCTGCCAAAAATTACTTATAGCAATGGCTTGCAGCAGCTGAGGAGGTCAGTTCAATTTTATGCTTGAGTGCGTATTTTAGTGCTTTGACTGAATTACTATGTTGTTTCAATTCTATGTATATGTGTTTTTTGCTTCATTGTGCACTTGCAACTTTCAATCCCATCTTTCATTTTAGTTCCTTTTTCTAGCATTCTAGCTGTTTTCTGATGGCAACAATAATAAGTTATTTATTTCTTGTTTAAAAATAATTAAATAAAAATTGAGAGGTTGATGTTTAGGGGCATATCGATGTTGAAGAAACTAATTTTAGTTTTTTTCCCAAGTTAACGTGTTTTTTGACATATTATAGTAGTGAGTATTGTTCCCACATAGACTCGATTTCCGTGAGGCCTTATGTTAGACCTGTGACGCTTGATTTTTCTCGCACACTAGTGGCAAGACTGTCTTTGACAGGTGATTTGGATGGAATGTTCTTTTCCCAGGAAAATTCAGTAGTACATGATAATACATCCATTTAATAATTATTTTAAATGTGGGAACCTTTTGAGCTGCCTTTTCTGACTTCTGAACCAGGGTTTCTTTGTTTATATGTTTCCTGTGCAGCTATTTGGAACATCAATCTAGTCCTTTGGTGATTGATCCATTTGATAACATTTACCCTGTATTGGACCGTTTAAAGATTCAGCATGTTCTACTTGGATTGGAGGATGTTAACTTAAAAGGTCATCCCAGAATCAGGGGACCATATTTCCTGAAGGTGTTCTCTTCGCATGGTATTTCTTATCAACTTCCATTTCAATCTTATGTATACTGGTGCATCTTCGTTAGTGACAAATGGTTGCCTAAAAGACATGTGCTGATGAGTACTAGTCTTGGGTTGTTCTAGTTGGAACTAATAACTCTGGGGCTACGTTTGCAGTATATGTTTTATTTTTATCTGGGTGTTAGATTTTTTTTAATTTTTTAAAATTTTTTTAGATGTATTGATCATCTCACACAAGTAGTCTTTATTGACACACTTCGCTATGAAAACTGGAGATACCACGGGGTTCATCCCCACCTCACATGGTAAGCCCTCACATGTTAAGCCGCTCAACCAACGCCTCCAAGAAGGGGAGAGGTCAAGGGATCAAAACCTGTTGAGTGCGGAGCTATTTTGTGGTGATGAGTCTGTCAGCGAAAGCTGGTTTAAATAGTCCTCCGGGTTTACGGGCTATTCGGTTGATCAAAAAGAAATCCTTCGGGATTTCCTTTTTGAATAAAAAAATAAAAAAATTGGAGATATCACTGAACTTGTGTTTGTTTCTGAGTTCATTGAATTTGGGATTCAATAGTTACAGACTTGTTTTGGATTTCCTGGTTGATAAATTTGATGAGCCTAATTTGTTGCAACAACTATCAGACGCCAGACTGTCTCTTCCAAATATTGTCAAACCTCAAGTTTTGGTGTTGCTCACGTGCATAGTATGGTAATGAACCACAGTCTTTTATGGTAATCTTTAGCTTTTAATTCTTTGCTGAGGTCCTTCTATATTGAAGTTTAGTAGTCCTAGTTAGAGAATCGGTTGTGTGTTTAGGATTAGCTCTTCTGTTACGTCCCTCTGAACAACACATTCTGTATCATTTACTCATTTTCAGGCAATTGTCTTTAGATTTGAAGATTACAAGGATCTGAATGTGCCACTTCCAGCAGTCATTCAGGTGAGAGCTAGATTCAACCATGAACCACTCTAAGTGGTATGAGTTGTATTTACCTGTAGTATTGCTCACGCCATGAGGTGAATCCCTTGATAAACCTTGAAGAATATAGACATTCTATTTGCGGCCAGTATGGCTGCATTGGCAAATAATGGCTCTGAAGGGTTCAGGCGAGTTTAATCTAACCATCTGAATGGTTATTTATTAACAAATGATGCAACAGGACACAATTGTAGCTTTGCCATGAAAAAACCATCTGATGATGCTTAGTACTCTAAATGTCTACTGCTTTAGTATGCAGCTTTTTCAATGCTTCCAATTCCTTCATCTTAATGAAAGTTTCCTTCATATAGGAATATGGGGATTGCTCGTCTACACTATTCAAAGTTTATGTCTTGCGTAATAAGGTTTTCTATGCCGTCAAGAGGTCCATTCCTAATTCCAATGTGTTGATGAAATCATCTGAAGCAAATGGATTAAAGCCTCTAACATTTGATAGGTATCCCCAATTCACTTTGCGAGCACTTGTGTGTCTTAAATTCGCTGCTCTTGATGGACAATTTCCTTCTACTTATGTTGAAAGCATAACTGAGATTCGATACTTGTGGTTCCTTCCACAGCTTAAAGTCTCTTCCAATAGGTGATGGACATCATGACATTACTGGAGCTCAAAGCGAGTTTGATCTTGAGCTGGTGAGCTTGTGACTGGGGCCGCGAATTGGTTACGGACGATGCTTGATCTAACTATCTTTGGCTTTGACGTTGTTGTGAGTTTCGTGAACTACTTTCTTTTTTACCTTGCTAAAGTGTTACCTTGAGCATGTGTCCATGCCATTTCGACATATGGCTTAAGAAAAGTTCTGAAATCTTTCTTACGATGACCATATTGGAAAAGATGCTTTTAACAGACCGGATGTTCTCACATTGCTTGAATTTCTTCAATGTTTGGATTCAGCTTACCTGTTCAAAGTCTTTATTCGCTAAAATGTCTGTCCCTCTCTTTTCGCTGAGCATTCCACTGTTTATTTCCAGATTATTCGGAAAGGAACACACAACCATGTGATTATTGATGTCAACTATCTGCCTTCATTCAATGAATTTCTGACCGGAACAGCTACGCTGTTCCGGCCTTTTGGGGTGCAATTCGAGAAAAGTTCGAAAGGGGACGATATCGTTCTACATGAATCTAGTCAAAGGTCTTCATGGTCTGATTTCTTGTAAAATCACTGAACTGTTTTGATCAGGTGTCAAATCAACCTGGGATTTGCGAGTGACTAAATACATTTACTTTTGTTACTTATGTTCTATCGTGAGGTTCTAAAGGTACAATGGATTTGAATCCTTCTATCTACTAAGAGCACCTACATCATTTTTTGTTTCTTTGTTTTTCGCTCTTCCGTATACATAATACTATAATAAATTGATCAATACATAATAGTATAATAAATTGATCAATTAAAATAATACGATAATTTTATTAAAATTTTCACTCGTATTATAATTTTTATAGTTTAATATATATATTTCAACATATTTTCTCAAAATCATTTTAATTTTTTATATATTTTTTTTTACAGAATCTTTATTTTACATAATCCAATACAAGTGCTCTAATTTATCACGAACTTTTGAATTCATCATGCTTGCTTCGAAATTATAAAATATGTGTAAGAACATGTTGATTTAACTTCAAATACTAATTCAAATTGATATAAACAAATTTATGTTAACATATTGTGTAGAAATAGGTGTTTTTGTCCTTCCTATTTTGTTCTAAGTCAAATAAAAAATAATGATTTTACTCTATAAATTTTTAAAACAAGCACGGAATTATAAAGACATTTTAAAATTTTCATACAAACGTTCGACACAAAACTCCTTCATTTTTCGTCACTCAATTGTGTGAACTTTTATCCTGCATCATGCATAAATTCATATATCTCACCTCATATCTCAGTTTTAACATTTCTTTCAATATCCGGTTAACATTTCTTTTGACTTGTATTTGTTGAATAGCGTTTGAAATTTTAAAATTACGAGTTTTGAAATATGTATAAACATTAGTTTGGAGTTTATTAATTAGAAAGAATTATCATTTATATTAATTTGTATCATTCGTTGTTTACCATCTAAGTTGATTTTAATTTGATGGACAAATAAAGTTTGTTGCCAAATGTTTGCGGGTGATATTGATCTCCTCTTCGAATCGATGATGGAGATTGTAACTATTCAACACTTCAATATCCACCAATTATTGTATAATGGAATTAGAATTAAAATTTACTTGGTAATTTTGATTGTACAAATTTTTGTTGAAAATATGCAAAGGGAACGAGCTAAATAATGAATCATGACTTAGACCATTTAGGAATTAAGGAACTTCAAAGATAATATTTGTGCGGTTTGTTTAAAACACTTTTACTCTTATCCATATTGTTTTGAGAAACGTATGATCCTATCGATTAAGATAAGTTTTATGTGAATTCCATTATCGAGGCGAAGAATGCTCAATGAAAAATTTATCAAAGTAATTGTCCATAGTTTTGCTTTTTTTTCATAGAATTATTTTAAACATGTGAGAAAATAATTTAAAAAAAAAAAAAAACAAAACTTATGATAAAATACACAAATTTCAATCATAGCCAATATTACACGATATATTTTTTTGGATAATAATATTACACAAGAAATTGATAAAAGCCAAATTGGATTAAATATGTTCGGTCGTGAATTTATTGGGACAAAGACTAGTTTTCATATGGACAATTGCACGTACTGTAACAAAATATGTCAGATACAGAAAAGCTTTCATAAAATTTCTAAACGAGACGAGTCCCTGGTAAACCAAATTTCTCACAATGTTCTCCTCATTTCCCATTTCCAGTCCACCAATTTCCACTCCGTCTCCTCCCCACGCGCCGCCGCAATGTCCTCTCCACCACCGCAACTACCACCACCACTACAACAACCACTCTCACAACCGCCACCACCGCAACCACCACCACCACCGGCGACGAAGTCCCCGTGCAGTCCCTTCCTCTTCAAACGCCCTCCGATTTCACTGACTACTGAGTTCGACTCCGAGAGGCCATTCCTCTCCCACAAGCTCTCCACCAAGCTCCTCGACGGACTCGCGAAACTGAAATTCTCGTTTCTCAGCGGATTCGACGGCGAGATCGGGGATCGGAGGGTGACGGTTGAGACGAACTGGGCGTCTGTCGAGTACGATGTGGAGGAGAACGATGCGAGGGTGTGGGGTGCGGTTGGAGTTGGGAAGAACGTGACGATCAGCGCGGAGCACCATGTCAGGGTATGGTCTCTTGATACTGTTATGCATGGAGTCTTGTTGCGGTTGTTGTTTCGGTTTGTGGAATTTAGATGAATGTGAAGATCACTGCGGCTCATCGTGTCAATGTGTGTGGTTTCCTGGCGATGGATTGTTGTGATTGTTTGATGTGAGGAGTTCTTGCTGTGTTTGTTGTTTTGGTTTGTGGAATTTTGATGAATGCATTTTCAGTTACTCATTAGATTATGAAATCTTGTTAAGTGATGCTCGTGTATGGTCTTTGTTCTGGTGTAGGGAAATGTGTAATTGATGAGTTTATTTGAGGGTTGAAGCTAGGTTTGTGGACCTTCTATTATCGGTTCAGAGTTTTGCTAGAACTGGTTCATCGACATTGACAAGGAATTAGTAAAAATAATGTTGAATTTCTAGAGGACGAGTGGACCTTTTGTTAATTATGTGTAGTCATATGTTCGGTTCTTGATGAAAACAACCTCTGAGGTGAGGTTAGGCTGCGTAGATTCTTCTCTATCAGATTATATTCCGAACATGTGGTCTGGGATTAGGTATGCAGCGGTGAGTTTTATGGTTCTTTGATTTGTAGTGTTGGTGATAGAAACCAAGATTGAAAAACTTGTGCATGCATTTAGCATTTTCCAAGATGATGCTTGGGGTTCTAATATACCCACGCCGTGAGGTATATGCATGAGAAAGGACACATGCAGGAATCTTAGGTCCATTTAATATATGCCTGGCTATGGTCAAAGCAAGTGAGCACAGTACAATGTTATACTACCACTGTGCTATATATTATTTCTCATGACCAATTGAGGAATAAAACATTGGTAACATAGGGATTGACTAGTAGAATGCAACAGGAGTGTCTGGTTCGGTGTAGAATAACGAAAATCTAGAAATGAGGCTGGCTTTCTTTCAAGTTTCATGGCCTATGTTAACAATGATACTGATTTGAGGTAGAAGCTGTCTGTAGAATCATACTAGGTACAAGATAGCATGGGACAGTTTTAGAATTTTTATTGGGACTCTTATCTTATCCTGAGATGCAGTAAAAGCTCAAGCAAAGCAAGTAGTTCAACTGGCACTTGGGGCGAGCCCGTTGGCGTCGGCCGGTTTATTTGGTCCTCTGGGTTTGCAGACTATTCAGTGGATTAAAGGGTGATTCCTTCGGGATAACCTTTTAAGATAGAAAGCTAGTAGTTCAGTTTTGACAGATTTGAGTGTTGAGAAAAAGAGTGAGATTGGTTTATGACACTACAACATCATTAATGATTGAGTGGTACTGTGGCAGTGGGCAGGTATGGAGGAAAAGAGTGTTAGGTGTTCGGTAGTTAAATGTTATTGAAACATTCAAGGGTTTGGCAACAGTATATATGAAAATGTTGAGTCATGGGGTGGTGGTGTGCAGTTATGGAATGTGTGACATATGATGGTATCATGCATTCGAGGGTTTGGCTGCTACTCATTTGAGAGAAATAGGGATATATAATTAAATTAATATACGTTATGAAACCATGTACCTCAAATTGGGAAAAATGGTTTTTTATTTGGTAGACTTAAATACGCTCTGGGTTCTGCATTTTTAGGACTTCGGTACATTATGGTTCTTTATCAAACTTTGAGAGTTCTTATAAGAAAGGGTTATGAATGGTAAACCAAAATGCAGAATATGACTTGTGCAGTCTCGTCTACTTGGGTCCTCGTCTGGTGTAGCAAGAATCCTCCTTGATACTTCCCTTCATGAGTTGAGATGAGTTTATTGGATATATATATAAACGGGTATAGCTTATATGTTGGCCTCCTATGAAGCCGCAACTCACCATTTGTTAAGTGCTTTTTGTTAAATGGTAAAGATGCTCACAAGATACTTTGTGAATACATTCTCTTCGTTTAACAGAAGGCTTCATACCCTTTTTAGATATCAGCAAGCTTTTCGGTTTGGCAGTACATGGTTAGTGGAAGGCACAGTAACCAGCTCAGCAATTCAGCAATACGCTGACCATCAACTATTTTACGTGGATGGCATAATAGATTTTTCTAGATCTTTATTTTTGGGAGTTGCTATGTCAGTTATGCACCACGAGTAAAAAGTTATCACAGAATAAATAGCTTTTGCATGTAATTAAGGTTCTGGGTGCCATATGCTATTCTTGCTTTCATATATAATTAAACGACAGCTTGACAAATAATGCTCGATCAATTTTCAGGCACAAAGAGGACAAGTTGGAGTAGTTGCTAATCTCGCTGATCCAGCCTACAAACTACAACTGGTTTCAACGATTCCTTCAACTCGTTTGGTGAGGCTTTTTATTGATTTTCAAACTTGACGCTGGAATCTTTATTCCTATGTTATTTTTTATTTTATTTTCCATCTTGAGTGGTTCCAAAGGTGTACTACTGTGCGAGACTTATAGAATTGCTGGGTTGAAACAGGAGAGCAAATAAGATGTTACTTTTTGGCATTATGGATGGTCCTTCCATCTCAAATAAATTATGGACACATAATTAAATATGAATGTCCCATATAAATTGTTAACTTTCCTGAATTGAACCCTTTTGAGGGTCCAAATCTCAGAAATTCCATTGATATTATATCACACAATCTTCTATCTCATTACTATTTTCCCTCGATCTACTCACTATTTAAACTTCACCCACTCACAATTTTACTTCCTCACAAGGAAACAGATGTAAAATATCTCAAAATCAACACATTTTTGTTGCTCGTAATTTTTGGTACGAAGAAAATATAAGCTTTCTCATAAGTCTGTTCCGTGGCAGTTTTTGTTTGAAGGCATCCTCATTGTTGCTTTGAGGGTCTTTGTGTATTGTGTGTTATATAAAAAATATCCTTATGGTTTTTGATTTAAGAAAGAAAGAGATAGAACTTTGTTGTTGCAATGACTTCATCTGATAACTGACATTGATGTGTCCCATTGTGTCATTGCATATGGTAGCACTTCGTTATATTATTCTAATAACTAGTGCTGCAGCCAAAAGCAGCTTTACAAGTTCCATTTGCTGAAGTTTCATTGGAGGAGGGAGAGGAAGAAGAAAAGAGAATTTGGTTGATGAATGGCCTTGCTAGAGCCTCAGTTCCGAATGGGGTTTGCACTGCTTCATACATCGATGGGAATTTGGATCTAAGATATTTGTACAAGGTGGGATTTTTCTTCCTTTCTTTTCCGGCTTGCATCCTTTGCCTTGAAGGGAGCCCTCTGTTAATTGTTGTACAAACCGTGGCACTAAACTAAATTAGTTGTTGCAAAGCTCAGCAGGGGCGTTTGGGTGTATAGGTTTTTAGGCCCTCTTCAAGCATTTATAGACTAGTACTACAGTGTTTTGAGGGGGTGGAAGGCTTTTTTCAATTAAGGATAGAGGAGAGTGGAGAGAGAGCCCATAAAGCTAGTTTTACCAAACACTGGATGCGTTTTTTAAAAATAGCAAGTAGCTAGCTGTAAGAACTCAAGCATTTTTAAACTGTTACAAACTAACCCTAAAAAGATTTTGACTTTCGAGTATGCACCTTGTCAGCTTTGACTTACATTAAGTGCTTGCTATGTCTCTCAATTATGTCTAGCCCTGATAGATTTTAGGACTCGCTCTCATGTATTATGCATCTTATTCTTCATCTATTTTGGACTGAAGATGCTTTGAGTTTTGAGATTTTATCTTGTCAAGTCTCAACAGTCAAAAGCGATTCTCTTGGTGTTCTTGATGGGTGTAGATATTTATGTTTGGCCCTTAAGATCCACCAACATGTATTTGGTCTTTTTCAGGATGAGGAAATAACATTCGGCTCAGGTATTTCTCTGCCTTTGAATACCTTGGATCCACTGGAAGAAAAAAAGAATATACTCAGCATTGCATTTAAGCGTAGTTTTGGTCCTTCAAGCAAATTGAGGTGCATCTCTTTTGCCCAGATGTCCTCTTTCCTTGCTCTGTTCTGCTTTAGTGTAGAATATACCTCACGTTGTCCTATGTTTGGTACTGAAGTACTTGCTCTAGAATGTGCATGCAGATGCTTGGGTATTGGAACATGGTTGCCATGCTTAAAGCATTTTCTTCTCAGTGAATCCTGTCGTTGTCACTCCCCTGGAATTCTTGGAGCTATGTTAGGCCCTCAAATAAAGGGGAACAGTGCAGTACATTCATATATTTCATTATTATTCTGTAGCTCGTGCGCGGAACATGCATATTTCTTCGTGTGCAAATTTCTTTGTGCCCTAGCTCGTAACACAGTAATAGATTGAGTGGGGCTTCAAAATTTCTTGTTGGCGTCAAAGCTAATCATGAGGTCCATTTAAGGATTTTTGTAGAACACATGTCTCACACATTCAGAAGACGATGTAAGAGGCTAACCAAAAGATCCAGTTGAGGTTCGAGTAACTAAGCCCTATGTTCCAAGTTCTAACACTTGCTGGTGTGTAGTAGAGAAAAGACTATTCCTGTAATCATCCACCAAGTATTGAACAAACAATACAAATTGGGGCTGGAAGATTCGAAATCATCTTGTGCCCTGTTTTCTTTGATACAATGTTGTGAGATTAATTGTAGTAAAGCTCAATCTGGCATAGAATGCTCATAACATTATTAGTAATTTGGAATATAAGTTTGTAATACTATAACTAAGGGTTTGTGTTCATGTCTGTTGAACTTTGTCCGATGTAACACGCTTTTACCACATCATCATCTGTTTGAAAATGAAACATTGTATTTTTTTTTCCCGTTGCCTGTTCCAGTTATGCATTTGCTTATATCATATATAGCAGTTACCTTCGGCTGCTGATTTCTTGCATCTCACCTTTGGTAGATTCGTTTTTAATGTAGTTCGTTTTTCTAACATCTTCAGCTATAGCTATGTTTTTGATTCAAACTACTGGACTGCGGTGTACAAACACAAGATTGGAAAGGACTGTAAGCTGAAACTTGGGTATGATTCCGAACGAAAACTTAGAAGCGCCTGGCTTTTGGTGAGTGCTGTTATATAATGCAATGCATTAGTTCAGTTGGTCAGTATATTGTACTTTTGTCAATTGTGTTGATGACTAGTCTTTCCATGCGTGCATGTTTTTTTTATGTCATGATTTCTGGATTATAAGGTAATTAGTCTCTCGTATGTTGATGATTGGCATTCCATGTGCACTTGTATGATGTCATTTGTCCAGAGGACTTTGGCAACTTGTAACTAGCCTCCAAAAGTTTCAGCTTTTTTCACCAGGATTACTGTTAGATGACTGCTAGATAGCTGCTAGTGCTTTTTTGAAAGCATTAGTATGGAGCATCATATCCTTTCTGCCAGATAACTAGTCTCTCGTATTGTTTCTCCCAGTTTGTTCTGTGCTGCCATCTGTTGCCTTAAAAATCCAATCAGTTATGCCCAGATGGTTGAAAAAAGCCCCAAAAACTCTTCTGTTAGTATTGCTGTCCTAGAAAGAAGTTATCCTCCCGTTCACAAGTAATTTCAGTTTGCTTCGAGTTTGTTTTATTATGATCTGTAATTCTGTATGTTTTTAGGTTGCTAGGTTACTGAGTGGTTATTCTTGGACATCTTTGTGGTGGCTTACTCTTCCGGCATGGTGAATTTTGGGCATTGATTTCAGGTGGGAAATGATAACAGTAAAGCTAGGACGTCACCTTTGAAAGTGAACTTCCAAGCCATGCTACATGTACCCCAGGACATAAGAGCCTCCTACGTGTTGTTCCGAATCAAGAAGAGGTGGGATATATGAGAACGACGCCTGATGTTTCACACTTTACAGCTCTAGGAGTAGGACTCATGCTTGACTACCAATGCTCATCGCACTTCAGCCTCTGACTGATGCATCCAAGCAGTGATACCGAAGAGAAGCTATTTGCGTGTTTTCAACTTTCTATGCTGACGAGTGTGGATTCGTGATCCTTCTTGTAGTAACAGGATTGTTTCTTCTTCTAGTGCTTTGTAAACAATAGCTTGCCAGAATTCGAACTGACGAATGTAGAAGTCACGTAGTTGGAAGCCCGAAATCAGTGTGGAAGGAATCTCATTGAAAATTTTGTTGGTTTCGTAAGATCTGAAGTACAAATGCGCATTCGTCAAGAGTGAATGTCCCCTGCAGCCCGAGGCGGGAAACCGGTCAAGGGTGTTGGTCATGGTCTAAAATAATTCTTGAAGTTGCGATCAAGGAATGCCAACAATGGGATTTTCAACCATGAGCAGGTGGTTCATGCAGAATGAGGAGTATGATCACATTTTGATTTTCATTGTTACTCGGGCAGGAAAACAGAAATCTATAGTTGATAGTAAGATGGTGATAGCAGTGATTCCACGATAATTTTTTTTTAGATCCAAGATATCTTTTCACAACTACTACGACAACAACAATCATCATTATACTCCCTTGCCCAAAGAGAAAAGCGCATTTAACCTTTTATCTTTTTCGTCCAAAGTGAATTATATTTTTTCATCTTGTTGCACATGATTCCCCTAACTTAAAAAATTGTATATGGCCTTGGTTTTTTGTGGGGTCTCGTGCTGAAAAATAAAACTAATTCAAGTGCTAATATGTTAAAATTATGAAATTATTCAAAATATAAATAGTTATGTGGTTATTTTCAAACTTTGGATAATTAAGTAGAAAGGCATGAAATTTGCATGAAAATATAAGAGGTAAAATGTTCCTTTCCTTGTCCCAAATGAAACTTTTTTATTTGAAATTTTTTTTCGTATAGAACTAACAAAACATTTTAATTTGAATCTTTGATTTGTTTTATTTAATGTGAATCGATTATTTGTTATTAGACATATCTATGTGATGGCACACAAAATCTTTTTTATTTTATAACACATTAAATCATCCGATCATCATTTCTCTCACACACACAAAAACAAAAAAAAAATCATTATCGATATAATTAGATACATACTTAAATTTTCATATTTGATAAAAAAAATTTCAATTAAATTATGATGGAGAAAGTATCTTCAAGTTCCTTGACCACGGGACTAGAGAGGATAAAGTTTTGTTTGCCGTATCAAAAGATAATCATAAATGAGTGAAAAAGAGAAAGACAAGGGAAGTAAAAATTTTCGATGAAAGAAAGGAAATCAAAATTCACCAAAAGGATGAGAGCTTTTTTCATGTGATCACCGTGTCACGATGGATAATGGTATTGTAACGCCCCGGGATTTTCTGTCCAATACCTGCTAAACACGTGGCGTTACCGCCGCTCCAAAGTTTCCTTCGAAGCAAGGCGACAGATATACAAGGGGTTTAAGTATCAGAAACATAGGATTTAGAAATAAATATCCAACTTACATCGTCTTGAATTACATAAAAATCGTACTCCGAAAATATAAGCGAAATGTTACAGAAAGTCGAAACTAATCATCATCGCTATGTAACGGTCCCCTCCACGATCCTTTATTACCTGAAACGAATATGTAACCGTGAGCTTGAAAGCCCAGTAACACAGGATACACATCTATCTCAAGGGTCTGGCATGCTTATTATATCATGCATTTCCCATGCACAAACAGAATGCAATACAAGCAACACCGAGCAATCATATGCCAATCAGGAACGTTTAAATACGTACAGAATAATAATAATACAAGTCAAGCAGGTTAATCCCTATTTCAGTATCGCTGGCCTATATTAAAGGCTTTTACAGGTTAATGACATGCTCTGACATGTCATATTGATTCT
>LIEC01006083.1:0-19884 GCA_001925005.1 Drosera capensis
ATGATGATGATGATGAATCGTTTTACTCAGTATGCGGCTCAGAGTCGTTTAATGTGAGGTTCTCCAATGCTTCATTCGATAACCTTGGCTGTATATCGAAAGATATCTCCTCAAAGGTACCAAGCACATCACATGATCCTTTATCATCACAAGTTCTTACCACGGCACCAACCTCCAACCCAAACCAGCGTTCATCTGATCTAGGACAGAGAACACTGACCATTCTGAATCATCCAAATTGCCAAAACGACTCCAAGCTTATGCGACCACCACCACCACCACCTCCGCCTCCTCCACCGCCTTCATATTTAACTAAGACTCTAACTACACCCAGTTTTCCAAAACCAGTAACAGCGCCAAAATCTGAGAATTCAGATTCTTGTAGATTGAGTCAACCTGCAGGATGCCGTTTGGATCACTCATTGAAAAACCATGAACCCCTGAGAGCGCCAGCACCATGTCCACTTCCCGCATCCCAACAAAATCGCATCCCCATAAACGGCCCGCCTCCTCCGCCACCACCCAGGTTTCCTCAGTTTACAACGCAGTGTAAATATGGATTGCCCCTGCCAAAACTAAAGCCACTTCATTGGGACAAAGTGAGAGCTGCACCGGATCGATCAACCGTGTGGGACAAGCTGAGCTGCAGCTCATTCGAGTGAGTAACAAGTCCCCGATCATGGTATTCCGATACAGTTCCTCCATTATCCATTTGCTAAACATAGGAGCATTGCACAGGTTGGACGAGGAGATGATCGAATCACTATTTGGGTACAACATAAAAACTGCATTGGCGAATGATGAAGGGAAGAGCAAAACTCCATCACCAAGCAAGCATGTTCTTGATCCCAAAAGATTGCAGAATATAACTATACTCTCAAAAGCCTTAAACGTGACCACCGAGCAGGTCTGCAATGCGCTGATACAAGGTAAGCACAACCATCAGTAGCTTGCAAAATTTTCATACTAGATTCCCCGTTATTATTCAGACTTATTACTAAGGGGTTCCCAATCAGCCTTCAGAATGATGCATCAGTAATTAGCATATGAAGTGGGAACTGGAGAACCAATCTATCTTTAAAAATCAATTTTCTCTTCTTAGGGCTATGTTATTATACACCGATAAACGAATTTAAAGGCTTTAAACCTAGGTAGAATACAATAATAAGCCTCTAGCTAGGCACACTATATTTTGAGCCAAATACCTATTCTTGTAAAAGATAATCTCAATACTGATTCAAGCTTGTATAGCAGGAGACGACTTGTCTCTACAACAACTAGAGGCACTGGCGAAAATGGCACCAACAAAAGAAGAAGAGGACAAGCTGTCTAACTACAAAGGAGATGCAAATGAATTAGGATCGGCAGAAAAACTTGTCAAAGAAATGCTTAGTATACCATATGCTTTCCAAAGGAATGAAGCTATGTTATTCAAAGCTACCTTTGATGATGAGGTGGTTCATTTGCAGAATTCTCTCTCGACACTCGAGGTTAAAGTCTTTGATCACAATCAATAGCTTTATTCACTTGATAAGCGCTAACTTCACTTGATCTCTGCCTCCATCGCCTTCTCCCTCTTTTTCATATTTCCAGGAGGCCTGCAAAGAACTCAGGTCAAGCAGACTTTTCCTCAAGTTACTCGAAGCCGTCCTTAAAACAGGAAACAGAATGAATGTCGGAACAATCAGAGGAGGGGCAAGAGCCTTCAAGCTTGACACACTCCTAAAGCTTGCTGACGTGAAGGGAACAGACGGTAAAACAACTCTACTTCACTTTGTTGTTCAAGAGATAGTACGTTCTGAGGGAATCAGGATGTCGGAGAGCATCATAGGAAAGATAAACCTCACTGGTAAGAACAGAACCGTCGAGGAGAAAGAAGAAGATTACAGAAGAATGGGCCTAGAACTTGTCTCAGGTCTCAGTGCTGAGCTCTACAATGTCAAGAAAACAGCCTCCATAGACTTGGATGTTCTAGCATCTTCAGTCTCAAACCTGTCAGACGGGATATCTAAAATGCAGAAGTTATCCGGAAAGGATCTGTTCAACGACGCAACAGCCCAAAACTTTGTCCAAGTGATAAACTTGTTCTTGAGCCATGCTGAGAAGAACCTGAAAGAACTAAGACGACACGAAGACACAGTCCTCCAAAGTGTCCGGGAAATCACAGAATATTTTCATGGTGATGTTAGCAGAGATGAGGTGAACCCGCTACGGATTTTTGTCATTGTGAGAGATTTTCTGGGTATGCTGGATCAAGTGTGTAGGGAGCTAAAGAGCTCCAAGACCCCGAAAAGTCCGAATCCTCTTGCACCTTTTCGCTAGAAGAGATTGTGCGGGTTTGTGTATGGTTTCTCGCTGTGGAATGCTGGTTTTCTGTATAATGTAGAGATTTTGAGAGTGTGTAAGCGTGCACATGTGTTTCGTGCCATCCAAGTTATGTGTGGAATCGCGTAAGGTATGCAGAGTTTTTTGACAAATCCTGCCCTAACACATCCACCTTGTAATCAATAATCTTAACCACATTATTATCAGCCAAAAAAAAAAAACCGGAAGATTACAACCTTTTCGAAGTTAGTAGCAAATGCAATGGAATTCTACTCCTCCGCAAAATGATAATGCCCACGACCAAACCTATAATCCCACAACTACTAATTTCATGCAGACTTTCACCCCGAAGCTCCAACGGATGAGCCATTACGCCGTCCAAGGATATGAAATCGGGCCAAACCATAGTTACCACTGCACTGGATAAGGCACACATCATATATAGTGTGCAAAATTCTAGTCGCAACATCAAATATATGGCATGACTTACTACGAACCACATTTTACAAGACAGAGGAGAACGAGTGACTGAGACTGAGTATAGAACGTTGTATGATAGAGGCTAGAGGCTCCGGTAACTATAATCAAAACCGTCGCTCATCCAATCACAATCAAGCACCAAACCATCAGTCAATCCAAAGTCTTCTCAAACAAACCCCAACTCAAAACAAAAAGCAAGAACGATGATATCACGGAATCACACACACCTAATAGCACCTAACTCTCAAAAACAACAACAAATGATAAATTACAGTTTCATCGAGCGCGCACTACCAATTGAACGATGAAGAAGATGAAGAGTTGATTGCTCATCACCTGTGCCTTAGCCAGCGGAAAATAATGATTCCGACTGCCGAATGGGGCGGAGTTCATTGGCCGGGAACAGCCGCCGCCATCGCCCCTTTCAGGGTTTCGTCGCCGGTGAAAGAATTTGAAACTCACCGTGAATCTAATCTAAAATAAATTAAAAATAAATATGGGTTAAAAATATAAAAAATGGGACCACTCTAGTAGGCAGCGCATCTGGTGCAGTGGTATCATAGTACCCTCCCACGGTACTGGCCAGGGTTTGATTCCCCAGATGTGCAAGAAATCCAGACTGATGACCGACGAGAAAGCGTTCTTCTTTCGCCTTCCAAGCCAACCAAAGATGACCGCTTTTTCTTTGGTGTCGGGTTCAATAGGTAGCTTTCAAGTGCTTCCAGCGCCTTTGTGCTCAGTGATCGATTTCTTTTGCCATGTCCTGTATCATCAGTCTCCGCTGCATCTTTCTCTGGGTCCTCGGCAGGTGCAGGACAGCTCTCCTGGATTTCATGTCCTGTATCAAGGGGCATGTTGCCCTCTTCCTCGGTGCTTTTTTCATTGGTGTTGAGCTCAGTTGGTGATTCTGGTGGCAAGTTCAGATCCAACGGAAGCTTTATTTTAGGTCCTTCTTCATCAGTTATCTCGGACAGGTTTGCATCAGGCGACAGGAAATTATGAAAGGTTGTCTCCTCTACAAGATCTGGCTGCAAGCCGGAGCTTTTAGCGCGAAGTTCCTTCTCAGCTTCCTGTTGGATTCTTAATTGTCTTCGTTTTGCTTTTTTAGAAGTCTTCTCGTCTACCACAGGCAAGCTCAGTATGCAGATGGGCACCCTTTTTATCTCAGCTGATGCCCAAGGTGGGACTCTTTTCGTTGTGTCTGGTATGGAACCAGATGTGAATTTTCGTTTCTTCTTGAGGGTTAGCTCACTTGTCTTTTGGCAGCTGAGAGGGCGCTTCCTTGTGCATGGTTTCCCTTCGACTAAGGGACTAGATGGCTTCTCGTGATTAAGAACTGACAAACTAAGTTGTAAGCCACCACCGTTTGACAGATCCTTGAAATGGCTACTCACTAGCAAATCAGTACTTGCTGAGTCCCTTTCTAAACGCTCGTCGGAATCCACTGCATTTTCTTCAATCTGATGGAGCGATGGACCCTTAGTTTTGAGGGGTAAGCTCCTTGATTCTCTCTTGACAAATGGTTTACCTTCACCATGCAAGCTCGTGTCTACAACCGTGAACATGAGGTCTTCACTAGCATTAGACACTCAGGGTTGGAGGTAACATCGGCGTTCATGATCATCATCATCATCGAATTTCTCTTCTGGGACACCCGTTGTTGACTTTGAAGGGTTTAACGAGCTCATTGTCGTCACCCTCCAGCACCAGAAGTTCAGGTTCAAAAGCAACCTTTTTTAGTATATTAGTGACAACATCAAAATAGTGCTCCCTCCTGCAAAGTTTCCTCTTCGAGAACTTTTTGACACCGGGCATAAGAAAAACCAAGTCATTTTTCGATTGAGCATCACCCTTAGGAAGATCGGAGTGCCATCCTCTAGCTAGTAAGCGGGGCCAGACAGCCATCCAGACGAGATCATTTGACTTGGCTTTGGTGAGCCGAATGTATCCTGATAGAAGCTTGACTATTTCAGCACATGAAAGAGAAGAAAATGCCTCGCCAGAGGGTACCTTGAACTGACTTGAGGGAGTTTGTCCGCCCCTCGACGAGTCCATAACCAAAGTGGTGAGATCTTCCTTGGTACCGATCCCTACAGCATCAACCAGGACACGAAGTCCTACTACACTCCTCAGATCAGAGACATATTCTTCGAGTTCTATTCTGCAATCAGCAAAAGACCTGGATATCTGAATAAGAGATGACAGATATCAAGATTTGGCTTTCTCCATCAAGCTAAGGACAAGCCTTGCCAAAAAACATTATAGACCATATAGCACAAACCTTATGCCGAAATTTGAAATATATCACAATATTGGACTCATTTCGACAACCCAATTAGAAAACAAAAATTTTGGTAGTAAGGAAAGCTGCTAAATACCTGCTGCAAAGCGAGTTAACAATCTTCTGGAAGCAACCGAGAAAGAAGTTTCTGCTGCCGACATCGAGTAAAAAAAGCTGCTTCTAATTATAGACTTCCTTCTCTTCATCTTCCGGTAATCTGACCATCTACAATAACCAGAAGACCTATAAAACTTACCATAGAAAAATAACAGCACTTGCCCCGCGCCTTTGCTCTCGACAAATCTTGCTACTTGAATAAGATTTTTCGCGAAAATGTATAACCCAAGGAGGAAGCAATCAACTTAGAAATCGCTCCACGATTCTGTAGACAAACCAGAAACAGGACAACAAGGATCTGTCTTGGAATCTGAATCCGGATCTTTCCTGAATGAAGAGCCATTGCATTGTATAGTGCTGTTCGATCCAAGAGATCCATTGGAATGAAGATTATCATTAGGACCCATGAAATTCTGATGTCTTGTCCTTTATGGGTTCCACCTTACTATTGATCCATGTGATGGGAATAGGCTGCCCACTTAGAAATGAGCGACAAGCATCAGGTCTCCCATCAGGTTTTCCAGCTGGAAGTTTAAGATATTGGAGAAGCTCGAATTTTGTTGACGGGGCACAGATTTCCACTTGGTATTCATCGCCAACTCGAGGATTTAATAAAGGGTCTCCAAAAGGATCAATTGTCTCCTCAGACTCAAAAGAAGATGATGCTTCTGATAAGGTTTGCATTGGACTTTCTACAGCTTCTCCTGGTTGAATCGAGCCCATCTGCTATTACACTGTACACACAAAGGATATCATTAGTTGAAGCAATTTGATCATTATTCACTACTGTTGGTGACCTATAATGATAGCATATCATAAACTTATGTTCTCTGCACTTTGCAGAGTTATGAAATGTAATGGCTTATAGCAAACAAAAAACAGCTACTATACACCAGATTTTTAAGCT
Source organism: Drosera capensis (assembly GCA_001925005.1). Lineage (NCBI taxonomy): Eukaryota > Viridiplantae > Streptophyta > Magnoliopsida > Caryophyllales > Droseraceae > Drosera > Drosera capensis. The sequence goes on from LIEC01006083.1 coordinate 6,111, forward strand.
AATGCTTCAGCCAATGATTAGCCAAATAACAAGTTTGCATCAAAACCGAACTGCTCCTTTACACTCCAACATCAAGGATCATCCTGCAAGCAAGCAGTTGAAACCAAGTAAAATGGAATCAAGTCAGTTCATCCAAACAAAACGGACATGTAAATCAATATGCATCATTAGCTCAAAGGCTGTCAGGTCACTTTAAGTCTTTAAGAGTCCATCCCATTAGATGATCAAACCAACAAAAGCCAACGAAAGCTTCGTTTCCCACAATGCCATTAAGCCTTGTCAATCCATAAGACTGTGTCGTGACTGGAGAGACAAAGAGTAGAATCCAACCCAAGTTATATTTTCATCAGTATCCCTAGTTAGTGGTTTATTAACTTAAAGTGCCAAAAATAATACCTCGAAATGATGGAACAAAAACTCATCACAATACACTTTTTTTTCCCTAGCCGATGACCCATCATAAACACACTTTTTTCTAGTACGAAAGAAAGGGGTGACAGGCATGCAAGTATAGATTTCCATATTTCCATATCTATATTTATCACTAAAGGGGTGACAGGCATGCAAGTATAGATTTCCATATCTAGAGAATATATGGAATTAGATCCAACCAGTAATCAAAATTCAGCGAGCATAAAACCTAACCTAAAGTTATCAGGAATGCTCAGCCATACACACGGTGACATACGTGAAACACTACTTGTGGCCTTCTATGGACCATCCATAGAAATCGCACACTGCGAACACGTTTTTCCCATAGCACAAGGCGCTAGACCGGATAATGATTCCGATAAGTACGAACTAGCCCCCTATGTGGCTTGTTTAGCAATAACAGGAATCCCATTGAAGACAGGAAATTTTAAAACTGGGAGCTCAAAATCAAGTGGTATGACTTATTCCATCAACTAATTCCCACGGAATTTTCACGGAAAATCCAGCCTTGCGCTAAGAACACCAATCTGCATTCCCAAGACATGGTCAAACCCAGCACCAATGATTCAATCTACACAGCATCAGCTCCTAGATCCATAAAAGATCGTACCAACGAATGCTTCCAGATTATGTGACAGAGTCACAATCTTATCTCGAGGAACGAGAGGCTGTTCATGCCCGCTGCTCGAAATAGACGCCCATCCTTGGTTGAATTAATACAGTTTAATCCCTGGGAATCTCCACTGACAATCCAGTTAATCCCGTCAAATACTGGGTCTCAGGAGGAATAGACTGTGAAGCCCCTCGGAAGGTCTTGAATCCCTAAACACATGATTGGGGAAAAAACGTTGCTTACCACTCAGCCAACTCCTCTCGACAACTACACGAACCAATCGAAAAGCCGAAAACACGGCGGAAACAATCAAAATTACAACACCAAACCACCCGTTACAAGCACACAACTATCACATAGAGATTCCAACAAATCCACCAAAAGGATACAAACCCCAAAATACACAAATCACGTGATCCAGCACAAAAAAACCACTGAAAACTGCTACCGTGACCGACCACGTAAAACATCTATCAAACACGAAAGTAACCAAATGGGCACTTACCAAACCAATCAATCAACCAACCAAAACCCTTAGATTCTTGATTTCTTTGTTCCTATGTCAAAGTATACAAAACCTAGAAAAAAAGACCAATTCAGAAACCAAAAACTTACCAAAAAGAGAATATGAGCGAAAACATGAAACAAAAGTGAGTTGATGCCTGTTGAGTGTGTTTTTGTATAGAGAGATTTGAGATTATTTTAAAAATGGGAAAATTTTGTTGTTGTTTTTGTTTGATTTTGATCGTTGTTTTGCTTCGTGTGTATTTGAGGAGAGACCAGAGAGTTCCTTGTTGGGTTGGTTCTTGTTTTGTTTGTATTTTGAATAGTGTTAGTGTAGGGGATGGACCATCCATGTCAGTATGTCATGGTTCATGGTTCATGGTTCATGGTTCATGGTTCATGGTTCAATTAATTGCTAGCAACTTTAGATTTGTGATTTGAGGCTTCATTTTTAGGCATCCAATTAAAATCTTGTTTTTCATACAAATCCTTGAGCTTGAGTTTTGGTTCGGTGTCTCATCATACCGATCAAACTATGTGTATATTGTGTTTCTGTTATTCGTTGTTGTTCATTTCTCTCATTAGTCATTAACATCTTGTAGTCGAAGTTCGATGTCTCGTTGTATAGATCTTATTGTGTTGCGTTGTCCTTTTGTCATTCTTGTTGTCAAGGGTTGTGTTATTCATTCGTTTGATTGGTTATCTCTTGGCATTGTTCTTCTTATGATTTTTTTTTTTATATATAACGAAAATTTTAAATAGCAACCTATAATGGATCAAAAAATAAAGAGCTATCCATAAATTCAACTTAGATACAAATGAAATATTCAAAAATTGAACAAAAGTTAAACTCTTATACTTTTTTATGTTGTTTAATGATTATAATTCTTAATGTATAATTATTAGACTATCAACCTCAAGACCTGACCTCTTTTTCATCCAACAATCATAAACCATCTCGATCGTCTCTGGACCCATCATCAATCTAATCATCTCTAAATCGATCTAATGACTTCCACCCAAGAACTTTACATGTACAACATCATAGATCAACTCATACATCCAGTATAACCACCTCCGAATGAAATATACGTTATTTTTTCTGTCCTAAATTTCTTATAATTTTTTATCTAATCAATCCGTTTCAAATTATTTTATCGTGTTTTCATGTTAAAAAAAATCATGTGATTCGAATTAACTTAAATAAAGAAAGAAAATATTATGTGATTGAAAATTAAAATTAAAAAAAAAATCTAAATTTACATGAATGAATATTATAAAAATTATGAGATAAAGTCTTTCATAAAAAAATTAGTATGAGATAAGACGAATCAATATAAGGAAGTAAGGGACCATGATGCCGAGATCGGCAATCCTTGGGGTTAATTCAAGGTGCCTGTGTAAGATTTTGAAGAGAATATAATCATTAATACTCATTAATCACATTTTCAAGCGGACCTCAACACAATCAAAATCACTCTATCGTTTCACGGGCCACTTCCTTATCATCCTCCTCGGCCGCCGCCGCCGCCGCGGCGAAATCGCCGGATTAGGGTTTTATTCAATTCGCTCAATTTCAGCTCAGGTTTGTCCTCTTTGTTGCAATTGCGATTCTAGTGGTACTTGGTTGTTGATTCCTATTCTATTTTGGTGGGTTGATTTCTTGTTGGATTTGTGTATGAGTAGTGAATTAAGGGGAAGATTTTGGGGGCACTAGATGTTTCCTGTGTGTGTTTGTGATTGATGTGTGTTGTGGAGTTCACATGTGAGTGGCGTTACATGATGGATTGATTCAGAGAGGTAGGTTGTTGTGGTGTGTCAAGTGTCGGAGATGTTGTCGAATTTCGGTCGTTTGGAGGAAGAGTAGTTAGTGGTAAGATTACATTGGAAATCAGCCGAGATTTCATCGCGGTGGCGTGTGTTGTGAAGTATTCGTGTACCTGTTAATTGTTCGAAAAAATTGAGGGAATGAGACTGTTTAATGTGTGCTGTGTAATGATATTGTGTGGCCTCAGCCATGAACTTGGGTTTCTTTTAGAATTGGTTAAGCAATATGATATCAAAGGTATGTGTGGCATACGGCTATGAGCGAGATGTGACCCACATTTACTATGTTGCAACTTGGGATGTGAAGATACTTATCGACATTTTAAGCTGGTAATAGAGGCATTCTCATGAGAGGAGTGTGAAGATACTTATCATGTTGTGGGAGTTTTTTCAGCCGCTTAACCTTTAGTAGAGTCTGTCACTCTTGTCCTAACTCCTAATAGTTTGGTGTATTTGGTGTTGTGTGTTCTGTTCTTTTTTTAGCTCTCTTGCTTCTTAATGTGTTCTGCTGTTGTTTTTTGGTTCTTTTGTTTAATGATGGGTTGAAATGGATACAGGAGTGAGCTGATTGGTTCCTACTGACAACATGGGTGCAACATTGGTGCTCAACCCTAATTTTTCCACTCCTTTTCTTGGACACAAGCTGTGAGTAAACTTGTTGCCTTATGTTCATGCTATGGTTGGATTGGGAGATGGAGTTGTGAATTGTGATCAATTCAAATTCAAATGCCTGCCATTAATAGCTGAACATTGTTTGTTGTTTCAGATCTTCTCATAGGAGCACAAAATATGCTTCGAGATGTGGGCTGAATTACAAAACACCTAAATGTGCAATTCATTCATCAGAAGGAGGTAACTTCTGAATGTTGTTTCTACTTGTCTACTAATAATTGCATAAAATTTACTTGCTTCACTATGTTGCCTTGCTGAGGAAATGTTGTTAGCTATGTGAAGTTTTATGTCCGCCTTTTTTATAAACAGGACAATGATTGTGACATTTATTTCGTTCAATCATTCATTCAAATCAATGAAACTATCTTTTTGTTCTCTTATGAGTTATTTATCTTCCTTGTGGCAGCAAGGTGAGAACGAGTACCCTGCTATCCATGTCTGTCCTACGTCACATAGTTTGATTTATGTGAACATGAACAATTACAGAAGTTGTCTATTTGTTGCAGGCAATGTCCCAAAGTTCACAAGAATGAACACCTGGGATCCTTATAAGCGTCTCGGAGTAAGTAATCATGCATCCGAAGAAGAGATCTGGGGTTCTCGCAATTTCCTATTGCAGCAGTATGAAGGTCATGAGAGGAGCGTGGAATCAATCGAGGCTGCGTTTGAGAAGCTTTTGGTGCAGAGTTTCAAAGCTAGGAAGGCCACTAAGATGAACTTGAAATCTAGGTTGAAAAAGAAAGTGGAAGAATCCCCACCCTGGCTACAGAGTTTCCTGACAAATACTGTGGATCTTCCTCCCATTCCCATCATTATGAGAAGACTATTTCTGTTTTCATTCATAACTGGTTGGAGCATCATGAACTCCGCTGAGAGCGGACCTTCTTTCCAGGTTTGATCCCTTGAACTCAAACGATGAAGCAGCGTCTGCTGAAATTCAGCATGCAATGTCTATGATGCTATGGATACGTTGACAAATTACCAAGTATGTGTCTTCTTTATGGAGTATCAATGTTAACATTTGTCTATTACAGGTGGCAATTGCTTTGGCGGTTTCCGTGTACTTTCTTTTTGACAAGTCCAAGAATGCAGGCAGAGGTCTCGCTATAGGGTAAGTTTAGCCCTTTTGGTGAAGTTGGATGTTTACTTACAAAATACTATCTGTGCTTAAAAAGCATGGTGTCGTGAGCTGTAAATCCATCCCTGTCATTTTGACGCCTCCATTTTTTTAGTTTTTTATCTTGTGAGAATATTGATGGTTTGGACGGAAAAGATGTGTGCTCTGTGCTCTCACAGCATGAAGATTGAACGACTTATGCATTCAGTATGTTTATGCTATGTTTAAATATAACATTCGAGTTATCAAGTATGTGAACTTCCTAAAAATGTTGGTTCAGGACTAGCAATTGTAGACTACACAAGGTCGATTCATAATTACCTCTGTGATCCAAGATCTATGGTTTACTTGCCTAGAAATAGAGTGATTATTCGACATCTTCATATAAAATTCCTCCATAGTTAAATGTCTTGCAGCAAGGTACCGAAATGTGAATGACATAAGAACTTTGTCTCTGCTTTTGTCTATATACTGATTGTTTTCTTGTCTTCCTGATCCCCTTCTTTTCATTCTCCTTTTTTCATTTGGTTGAATAGTTGCTAATGTACTTGCGCATCATCGCAGTTTTGGATCCCTTGTGATTGGTTGGGTTTGCGGCTCGTTACTGGCTCCTAATATACCGACAGCAATTCTACCCTCGACATGGACACTGGAACTGCTTACATCAATAGTCGTGTATTTTTTCTTGTTTCTTGGATGTACCTTTTTCAAGTAAACGTACACACTATCTCGCAGACATCGACTGCTGTTTTGATGCTATATGAGCTTGCAGTTGTCTTTGAACTGTATTGTTCTCCGGTGTGGTTCTCACTTTGATCTCTGGTATAGTGCTAGATGTCTTCGTATTGTTTTGAGGTTGTGCTCAATGCTCGTGCTTGTACATGCTAGATGTCTTCTTCGTCGCCACTGTTTTGACCGCCTCGGTTATCAGTAATGAGAGGAGGAATTGTTTTGACGGTATGTGCATGTCGTGGCTACACACATCCACTTGTCATGAATGGTTAGTTCAATAGTGAACAACCCTTCCCCCTAACCGTTTGCTGTGTGGTCTTGGTTACTGCAGATGAAACATTGAAGTGCTAGTAAATCAAACTACTCTATGATGTTTGATCAACATCATTTGAATAGATTGTCCTGCCGATATCACGAACTGTGCATGGTTGTTCAGCCATGTTCAGTCTCCGAGTCTCATATGTTATGCATTGAAGCTGAAGGTAGCAGATTATGTCTCGCATCACTCATCAAGGTATCGTTCACTCTATGAGTAGAACAAAGTACAGTAGCAGCTCATCGTTTCAAGCAGGTGAGAAACAGACTGAGGGATGCCATAGCAGCAACGAGAATGACTTTACAAAGAGTAGAACTATTGTGATACAGATACTATCATTACATTGTTGTAAATTATTCATATATGACTATCCTTTGAAAATAATTTATTTATACCTATATTTAGTTTTTTTAAAATGTCATCTATTTTTGTGGCTATTAAAGGGGTTTATCTAATTATCTATTAATTAAATCTATTTAGTTTAAAATTAAGTGTTGATTAATCATCTTACATTTTATAAATAGTGTTATTTTCTAAGATATTATGTACACATTGTTAAGAGAAGAAATTCTCTCTTTTTCTCTCTATATTCTTTTTCTAAAATAATTTAATTATTTTGTTAATTTCGACGTTTATCGTCCGATGAAATCAAATCGGATATATTGATGAATCAGTTCAATAAGTGAAATCACTTATTCTACAGCACGTCATCAGTACGAGCATCAAACCAGCTGAGATTGAAAACCAAATGAAGATACTTTATTATATCCGTAGGTTTTGATTCTGTTTTGATTCATATCATAATAATCTAATTAAAATAATTATGGTTCCACCGTCGGACGAAGCATCGTCTGTGTGAAAACCTATTAATTAGTTTCAACACGTTAATGTGATTTACTGCTTTTATGTGGATCGCCCAGAAGTTTAACACAGTTTATCTCTTTTATGTGTTTCACCTGCGAACATTAATGTGGTTGTCCCATTTTGTGTGATTTATCCGCAAGTGACAAAAAACTTTATACTTTATGTTAGTGTACTTGTTCCAAGTGGTGAGACTTAACTTTTGGGTTTTTTTATTAAGATATAATAAACGACATAATGACTTTCAATGATGAAGAAATAGCAAACAGAATGTGAAACAATCTTAACAAATTATTGTGTTATTTATTGTTACTAATAGTTCTTAACATTATAACAATCATTTATTTCCTCCTTGTAATTAAATACATGATTTGAGAATATGACGAATAATAAAAGTTTTTAATATATATATATGAGTGAAATTGAATAAAATTTTTCTTTATCGACTGTTATAGGATCTAATTGATTTTATATCACTTTAATCAATAAATTAGACATGTTATAATAAATCGTAATATTATGAAAAAATGATAATAACTGAAAATTTTTCATTACTACCATCAAACTTCTATATCCATCTTTTTACATATGATTTTCATTAAAAAATAAATCAGTTTAATAAATATTTTGATATGTTCAGAGAACTATATGAAAAATCTCACAAAATTGGAATTCAAAAAACTAGACCTATAAGGAGAAAACTACATATCATGAATTGCACATAGGTATAAAAAGGTATAAAACATATCATGTGGAGAATAACGAAGCAACCCCACGAGAAAATGCTCAAGCACTGATTTTCCTGAGGTATCATCTCTATGAGAGGCTGAAATCTGAATATCTTACTGTCAAAAATCCATACGTGTTATGGATTAACTTGAAAGGAAGATTTGACCACCAGAAGTTGTTATTTCTTTCAAATGTCATGTATAAATGGCATACTCTGATGTTGAAAGATTTTAAATCTGTGCAAGAATATAATTATATATTGTTTAGTATTACCTCACGTATGCCTTTATATGGAAAGCATATATCTGAGGAGGAAATGTTAGACAAAACATATTTCACTTTTCACCCCGTAAATGCAACTATGATGCATCAATACCGAATTTTGAAATTCACTAAGTATAGTGAATTGCTTTCATTGTTCCTGGTTGTTGAAAACAATCAGAATATGCTAATGAAATTCTCAGGCTTATCAAATTGGTTTCGCCCCATTGCCTGAAGCAATGACCACCAGAAGTGGCAAGCCGAGGAGGACGAGGTCATGGAGGTGTTCGTGATCATGGAAGATTCCATGATTGACATTATAATCCGATTGCAAGTATGAGCCATTAGAAGAGGTAAGATGGAAGTTAGGCATAGAGGAGGGGAAAAACTCCATATAATAGACCCAGGTAGAATACCAAAGAAAAGTGCTATATTTGTGAGATGGAAGGAAATTGGTCGAGATCTTGTAAAACTCCCAAACACTCTCTTGATCTTTATAAAAAAAATCTATTAAAAAGATAAAGACAAAGTGCTAGAAACAAACTTCATAGAAGATAAAGACAAAGTGCTAGAAACAAACTTCATAGAAGATCAGTCTTAACCAATTTCACCACCTGAAAAAGTTTCAGATTTCGTTGGGTGTTCCAATACTGAAATAAACGACAAAGATGGTGAATTTAAACCCTCTGAATGGTGGAAACACTATTCTAGTTCTCCTTGAAGTTTTACTAATATACTTTTAATATGTGTTCTATCTTTATTGTCTCAAACAATGTAATAAACTTTATATTAATAAAAATTTGTATTTACATAGTTATCATGGAAGATATGTGCATTGTTGATATTGCAACTACTCATACAATCCTTCGAAGTTAGAAATATTTTTCCAATTTAAAGATGCGTGTAGCAAATGTTAATACAGTCTTTGATACTTCAAACATCATTGATGGTTTTGAAAGTGCTAAGTTTATACTATGAAATGGTACGCAAATTCATGTAAAGCATGTTTTATACTCCCAAAATCCAAAAGAAATCTTTTAAGTTTTAAGAATATTTTTCTTAACGGCTTTCATTTGAAAAGTACAAATAAAGATGATAAACAATATCTTTATATAACATCTTTTATTTCTAGAACCAAACTAATCCTTGAAAATCTTTTGGTTTTTCCATCTGGGTTATATTTTGTCAAAATCAAAGTTATTGAGTCGTATAGTACTGTGATACAAGAGACTTGGTCATCCAGAGATATTAAGATGATGCGTCGTATCATTGAAAATATCAATGATCATTCTCTTAAGAATCAAAAGGGTGTTTTGAAAAATAGGAGTCATCCTTATCTTCCTTACTTATAAGACCTTCCTCATCAAAACTACCTTCTGAGTCACCTTTATTTCTTGAAAGGATTTAAGAAGACATTTGTGATCCAATTCATCCATCATCTCGTCCATTAACATATTTCATGAATTTGATTGATGTTTCTACAAGATGGTCTCATCTATGTCTTTTTTTCACTTGTAATGTTATCTTTGTTAAATTTCTCACTCAAATTATTAAATTACGAACTCATTTTCTAGACAATCACATTAAGTCTATTCATCTTGATAATGCTGAAGAATTCACTTCAAAGACATTAGATGAATATTACATGTCAATAGGTATCTCAGTAGAACAATCTATTTCTCGTGTCCATACACAAAATGATTTACCCAAGTCATTGATAAAATGAATCCAATTGATTGTTAGACCTCTACTCATGAAAACAAAGTTGTCTATCACTGCTTGGAGATATGAGATATTACATGCTGAAATCTTATTCTCATTAGGCAAACGATCTATCACAAGTTTTCCCCATTACATCTTATAAAAAGTCAAAAATCAAATATTTCTCATCTAAAAGTTTTTTGATGTGCTGTATATATTTCTATTGCACCACCACAACATACTAAGATGAGTTCACAAAGAATACTTGAAATTATGTGGGTTTTGATATGTCTTTTATTATGAGATATCTTGAACCTCTTACCGAAGATCTTTTCATGACACGTTTTGCAGATTGCCATTATGATAAAATTTTATTTCCCACTTTGGACAAAAATAATATTATACCTACACCAAAGTCAGAATTTTCTTGGGAGGTAATGGAATTGCATGGATTAGATATGCGTACAAATCAATGTGAAAATGAAGTAAAAATATTATTTACTTACAAGAAGTTGCAAATCCAATACTTGATGTTTTTTAATGATACAAATAAAGTTATGAAGTCGCATATACATGTAGTAAATACACCATCAAAAATAAACATACCTCAAGAGAAGGATGTTAGTAGAGACATTATTAAGGCTCATATTCTTAAAGATAAACCTTGCTTGAAGCGTGGAAGACCAGCAGGTGCAAAAGACACTAAACCACGAAAAAGAAGGAGTGGTAAAAATATTATCTCAAATGTCCGAGAAAAGACAGAAATCTCATAGAAGGAATTATCCCCTGAAGAGGATAATGTCCTTGATGAGATTACACAGCTTGAAAATCAAGAGATCTCGATCCATTATGTGCATACAAATAAAATATGTGATTGAAAAGATGTCATTGTTAATGACATATTTGCATATACTATTGCATCACAAAATGATGTCTTCTGAATTCAGAAGTATTCAGGAATGTAAACAAAAAGAGGATTGGCTAAAATGCAAAAGATTTAATCAAGGTAGAATTACAATCTTTGTTTAAAAGAGAAGTGTTTGGACATGTAGTTTCAACACCAAATGGCATTACCCATGTTGGAAATAAATGGATTTTTGTTCGGAAATGAAACGAAAAGAATGATTCTTACAAATACTGGGTGTTGATTCTTACAAATAAATGGATTGTGAGATATAAGGCTAGATTAGTAGCCCAAGGATTCTTACAAATACTGGGTGTTGATTATGAAGAAACATATTATCTAGTAATGGATGGAATCATTTTTCGTTTTCTCATTGGATTGGCAACCATGAAAATTCTTGAAATCAGCCTCATGGATATTGTGACGACATATTTATATGGATCCCTTGATAAGGATATCTATATGAAAATCCCTGAAGGATTAAATGTGCCAGAGACACTAAAATCCAATAAGTTATACTCAGTTAAACTACAATAATCGTTGTATGGCTTAAAACAATCTCATCGTATATGATACAATCGGCTCAGTGAGTAACTGATTAAATTGGGATACAAGAATAATGATGTATGTCCATATGTCTTTATAAAGAAATTACAAGATGGTTTTGCTATCATCGCTATGTATGTGAACGATCTGAATCTTGTAGCTATTGCACAAGATCTCACAAATACAGCCTCATTCGTGAAAAGTGAATTTGAAAGGAAAAATCTTGACAATATTAAATTTTTTCTGAACATACAAATTGAACACTTAGCAAGTGGAATTTTTATCCATCAATCGCTATATATTGAGAAGGTCATTTCTCGATTTAACATGGATAAACCCTATCCCTTGACATCTTTAATGATTGTTAGATCATTTGATATCAAGAAAGATGAGTTTAGACCTACAGAAGAGGGAGAAGACATCTTAGGACCTGAAGTTCTTTATTTAAGTGCAATTGGTGCGCTTATGTATCTTAGTAATTATACAAGGCTAGACATTGTTTTTATGGTTAACTTACCAACAAGGCATAATTCAGCTCCAACAAGAAGACACTGGAATGAAATCAAGCATGTCATGTGATACCTTCATGGAAACATTGATATGAGACTACTTTATATAAGAGGAGTGAAATCCACACTAGTTAGATTAGCAGATGTTGGATCCTTATCAGATACACACAAAACAAGATCACAAACAGGTTATATTTTCACTTTAGGACATACCGTAATATCGTGAAAATCGGTAAAGCAGACTCTTACAGCAACATCTTTCAACCATTCAGAGCTTATTGCAATGCACGAGACAATTCCAGAATGTGTGTCACTGAGATCCATGATACAACATATACAAGAGTCATGTGGAATGTCTTCAGTTCGTGAAAAGCCTATATTCTTATATGGAGATAATATAGTTTGTGTTGCATCACTCATAGGAGGACACATTAAAGACGACAAAACAATACATATATCATCAAAATTCTTCTGGTCACATGATTTTCAAAAGGATAGGGTCATTGATGTGCGACAAATCCGTTCAAGTGACAACTTGACAGATTTATTCACAAAAGAATTACCAAGAACAACCTTTATGAAGCTCACACACAAGATAGGAATGAGAATGCTTAATAATTTTTTTGAGCAAAATTTCAATGTTTAAAGGAGTTTTGTTCGAGGGGAAGATTGTATTCTTTTTCCTTCATCAATGTTTTTATCCCATTGAGTTTTTCCTGCCTAGATTTTAACGAGTCAATCTTAATAGGTGATAAATGCATAAAGGGAGAGTGTTGTAAATTATTCAAATATAATTACCCTTTGAAAATGATATATTTATACCTAAACCTATATATTTTTTCTTTAGATCTCATCTACTTTTGAGTGTATTAAAAGGACTTACCTAATTAGTTATTAATTAGATATAATCATCTTAATTAGGTGTTGATTACTCACATTGAGTCCTATAAATAGAGTTTATTTGTAAGGTGTTATGTACAAAATCTTTTTTTCTTTCTCTATATTCTTTTTCTAAAATAGTTTAATTATTTTGTTAATTTCGATGTTTATCGTTCGACAAAATCCAACCGGATATATAGACAAATCAGTTCACCCGGTGAAAACACTTGATTTACAACATACATGACTTTTTAGTCGTTAGAATTGTTTAGAATTAGTTTCGAAGTTATATGCCTTAGTGAAGCCTATATTTTTGGTAATCAGCTTGAATATCATATTAGTCGAAAATTTTACTATGCACTTGCGACAAATACGTGTTATGCCTAAAAGGAAAGACAAAAACAATGGCTCGCATTATCTTGCCACTTATTTTTCCAAGGTTGTTGAACTCTTGACCTTATGATTGGGGTAAAAACAATTTATCATTGACTCAATCGTTATTGGCAAAGACATGTTATGCATAAGATCGTTATTTCATCAATATTACGCTTTTAAACCTATTGATGGGTCATTATCACCATTTTCAACCTAACGATGAAGTCTAGAGGGTTGAAGAAAAGAAAATTTTAGGGTTTCAATAAAATTCATATGTCATTATGTACGAAAAATTATTTTATCTGAATCAAGACAATTGAATAAAAAATTACATCACATCATAACTTATCTATTTATGTCTTAAATAAATATCTAAATTAATGTTGATTTAATAATTGGGATTTATTGACTTTACCGTGGGATCGTGTGATCTTGTGACATACGAAACAATCATATTGGTTAGGAAAATTGTGAATGAAAGCAAGAACGAAGTTTCTAGAAGAGAAGCTCATAAGTTTCGAAAAATCGTTGTGGATAGTTTGGTCCAGTGGTGCCTATAAGGTAGGGCAAGCCATGACCTCAATTTGAAAGATTCCTTTCGGACCAACGTCGTATGTAAAGGACTACATCGGTTAATCAAACATCATTAGAGCTTGAATTGTCTCCTATGCCATGATTAGAGAGACAATTACTGCATGTGAATCGTGATTGATGTTTATTAAGCGAACATTCATAAACTAGATTGGAAGTCTTATTAGGACAAGCTTTTTTTTCGTTGTTTTTTTTTTTTTTTTTT
>LIEC01006083.1:19904-49119 GCA_001925005.1 Drosera capensis
TTGATAAGGAGATTAGGACAAGTTTAGTCAAGCTATAATTATTTTGTCCCATGATTTAGAGATAAGAATATGTATTCAATAAAGAAGAGTTGGAAATATTGTTAACTGATAATATTATTGTGCAAAATTCGATTATTTTTGAAAAAGTCAAAAAAAAAAAAAACAATTTGACGGGACTGTTTTTATCTGTTGTTGTTACTAATTAATAGTTTTTATTGTTATTTTCATTATTCAATATATAGTTTTCAATTCAAAACATTATGCATATGTTTCAAAACTGTGTACAAATAAGATATAGTATATGACAAATTTTCTTATGATATGTGAGATTTAGACGTATTTATTACATAAACAATCAATCTGATACTGATGGAAAATATACCTTTTCGATCATTCATCTAACTAATTCTTTGTTTGATATCATTATTATTTTCTATTTCTATTTCATTATCTTATAAAACAAAAATATCTATTTTTTATTTTTATTTTCAAAATGGAGGAAACAAAAACATAAAATGAAAAAAAAAATCTGTTTTCTTCTCCCATTTCATATACAACATTAAATAATTTTTTTTTATATAAAATCATTTTATTTTATAAAATCAGTTTGATTTTTTTTTTTATTGTTAATTACGTTACTTATCTCAATTTTAACAGGTTTGAAGAGTAACTTGGTGCACCAAACTCCTAATCATGCTTCCCAAAATTCAGACAACATAATCACACTATTAATTACTCAAATCTAACACTAATTGCAATTACCAAATTAATCAAAACCCTTAATTACATTCATCCCCCTTTCCCCTTTCGCTTTCCACGCCTTTCATCATCACTCTTTTTCTCTTCACCATTTTCCCCCTGCCTTTTTCAATCTCACTCGATTTCATCACCCAAATTCGAGCTCCCCGTCCATGGCGATCACTCCCCGAGCTCACCAATCCCATCAATGGATGATTCAATCATCTGGGTTCTTTTTTTGAAGCTCCAATTCTGCCCAAATTTGTCACAATTCGATGGTGGTCTTTGATGGAAAGTTTCGAGCTTTAGGGTTTTGTTGGGGTTATTGAATTCGGGTCTGAAAACCCATTTTGGAATGGCTCATGTCAGTGAAATTCTATTATCGATTTGGCCGTGCTGTTGGGTGAAATTGTAGGGGTGGAATTCGAGGGTTTTGGTTGGTTTTGTGATTTGGGGTTTCGTTTAGGTTTGATTTGGTTTTCATGTGAATTGGAGTTGATTTCGATCAAAGTAGGGTTAGTGTAGTATGCGTTGAAGGTTTTGGGGTTGTGTGGAAAAGTTGGGTTTGGTGGTTTCTAGTGTTTTGGGGAGTGTAGGGTTGTGAATTTGTGGAATTTTGGGATGTTTGAGGTATAAGGGGTCCTCCGCGGTATCAGGGAGGATCCCTGTTGAAAAGGTTGATCGAATGGCGCACGGATCATTGGAATTGATTTACAGGGTTTAGGTTTACAATTGAAGTGATTAACGGGGTCGTGAAAGCTCGTTTGGATGGAAATGATCGGATCTAGCATGGATAATGGTCATCATAACAATGTGGTTACCGGGAATATGGTGATTCCGACTCGGTTTGTGTGGCCTTATGGGGGTCGAAGGGTGTTTCTAATCGGCTCATTTACGGGGTATGGACTTCCATGTTTTTTTTTATATCTAATGTAGATTCTGCTGGTATGTTTGTGGTTCTCTTGATATGATTGTACATGATTGTTTACACACGGGATTTGGTTGCACAGGTGGTCAGAGCATGTTCCCATGTCTCCAATGGAAGGTTGCCCCACGGTCTTTCAAGTTATATGCAACTTAACTCCTGGATATCATCAGGTCATTATCTAGCTATCCGCTGTGGTTTTCTTAGGAATATAGATCAAGGTTCTCATTTTTCAATTTTCTTTTTTGGTAATGAATTTTAATTGAATTAGTGGCAGCTATGGCGGTAATAGATAGTTGTGGACCACTTAAATCAACATATGCAGGAGTTATTTTCTCTTCACACTTTATGTGTGTGTCTGGTGCGTCTCAATCTTGCAAACCCTTTATTGTGCCTTTTTTTTCTTAGTGCTTTTATCATGTAACATGCATAGTGCCTATAATTGCTCAAAACCCGTATCCGCTTTCATGACACTAATTTTAGCAGGTTTCTGATGATATTTTAATTGTTAATATCGGATAGTTCTTCATATAGAGTAGATGTTCTGCTTGATTCATTGGATTGCCTGAGGATGTGATTTTTAGATGCATCTTTAGCTTAGCTGTTCTTTCCTCAGAACATGGATTTTGGTATTGCTGGTTTCTGTATCTTTTCTTTGGTTTTTTCTGCTGTTTCCGGATCTTACGTTCCCTGGATTGCAAATCTAGTATTAATGTTTGCAAGAAGATCATTACTTCTTTTCATTTGGTTCTGTCTCTTTTTTTTTTTTTTTAAAGATGAATTTCCTTTCCAGCGGAACTGCTTCACCTCCTCTTCATTTGAATCTAAATTAAGTAGTGATGTTATGCAAAACACTGAAGCATCCTTCATGTTATTAACATGCATGAATGCCTTTTACGTGTGACTTCTTTGTTTTAACATTTTCTTTTGAAGTATTTTGGTTCTAACTTTTGGTAAAATGTTGAAAGCCTAAACAATTTGGATACAGAACATACCAGCCTCACTATTTATCTATGCATATTTGCCAAGGAACATTCATGCATGTTAATATTTTATTTTATTTTTTTTGCCGATGGGTGCATCTATATGATGACTCTTACCAATATGATGGAAAGTTGAGAGTTCGGAACACTTCATCACGTGGCTCAACTTCTGTTGTTCTATGTGCAGTTTAAGTTTAATGTTGATGGAGAATGGCGCCATGATGAACGACAAAATTTTGTCAGTGGGACTTTTGGGATTGTGAACACAGTCTTCTTAGCCAGAGACTCTGATGTGGTTCCTGAAATATTTGCTCCTGAAACTCCTGGTAGATCTAACATGGATGTGGATGATTCTTTTATGCGCATGGTAAGCGACTGTGATGCTCTTCTTTAGTTGCTCCATTGAATTCCTGCATGACATTGTTCATTTTTAGTGATTGGTTTGGGACTTTATGTGCCTTCGATTTGAGTCATTTGACATTAGATTCAGGAAAGCCTGTAGTTAATGAGCAGGCCCCTATGATGTTGATTTGTTCATGAACAGGTTCCTATGTAATACAGCTTTTATAGGACATTTTTCGCTCATATGGAATCTTGTTATGCAATTTGTGTACAAAGCATCTATTTAGAACATAACATGTTGTATTTACTGCTTCAACCCAATAATGTTTAGCTAATTTAGAGTCATGTAGCATTGTCCTAGTAGCTTCTATTATGATCATATTCTTTCTTTCTGCAAACCCATTTTGTTGTGGGGTTCTAGGTGTAGAAAAATTATGTCTAATTCTATGGTCATTGCAATACTGATCAAAACCATATTGATCAAACTCAGTTCCATGATCACTTTCGTTTTGCAATTATTTTTAGACCCTTTTTGGTTGAGATTTGTCTAAGATGTTTAGTTAACACATCACATGTATCACTTTTCTTTTGTTGGAAGATACCCAAGTATACCTAGAGTAATCATCTATAATGTCTAAAGTGTATTCCTGGGAGTAAAACTACCTTTTGTGAGTAACTGAGTACATTCTTGAGCTTGTTTGTGATCACCATATTATGTTTAGCTGGCCAAGGTGGTAGACATTCAACAAATCTGTGTTTTGTTCATTACGTTCTGGGTACTTTATCTTTGTGAGAACCTTTTTAGGAAATCCTGGCATTCGAAGTGTTTAGTGGCTAGACTTTTTTGAGATCTATTGTAGTCAAAGTGGTAGGTTGGGTTTATCCAGTCCCATACTTCCTCTAGTTATGGTATAATACATATTGTACCAAATGTTAGGGTATTACGCATGTACTATTCTCCTCCTAATGTGTGGATTTATAAACTTTCTTCAGTATTTGTTCTATTCCTCTGTTGGAGCAGGGAATTTCAGATGGTGTCTTGTCCGAGCCGATTCCAACAATTTCAGAGGCTGATATAAAAGTCTCTCGAAATCAGATTTCTCTCTTTCTGTCTCAACACACTGCCTACGAGCTGCTGCCTGAGTCGGGGAAGGTCTGGATTTTCCATCCTTCCTTTCCAATCATGTTATTTTCAGTTTTGACTGATGGTGTTGAGGGTTAACTCTAGGTCTGACTGCTTCAGGTTGTTGCCTTGGATGTTAATTTACCCGTTAAACAAGCATTTCATATTCTTCACGAACAGGTATTATACCGTGGGCTTTCTTTCTAACCCACTAATATGTGATGAGAGATTCTTCCTCTTGGGATATAACAATGTACTTCAGTAAAACTTAGAGATGTCCTGGTATGAACGTTACTTCGTCCGATGGTGGCACTATTGCATAATATTATAGCTTTGGGGGTATGCACCAAGTATTGGTAACCTAAGATAACCGTCTTTGCAATTTTTTTTGGGATTGCAATTTTTATTTTTTTTCATTTATGGTTCCTCGATTTCTAGTGATACTTGTTTTGCTGTTATGAATTGCTTAGTGTAGTGAAATTTTTTCTTTTTTGTTCTTAGGGGATTTCTGCTGCTCCCCTTTGGGATTTCGGGACTCGACAATTTGTTGGAGTCCTAAGCGCGATTGATTTCATATTGATCTTGAGAGAGGTATGCTAAGGCAAAATGAAGTTCCCCCTTTTCTATTCCTTTAGTAATGCCTAATCAACTATATTATTTTCTCTTTCTTATTTATACTATTTTGTTCCACAAAAAATACAACATTCCAAAAAAGTCATTATTCCACGTGCATTTTGATGAGTTTCGTTTTTATACCTAACAAAAAATGATAATTCCGCAACCATAGTCGTATGAAAATAAATAATTTATATTAAAATCATGTTTCACGACAAAAATGTATAAAACAATGTCTGATTGTCCCGCAATGTTGTCAAAGTTTGCATCGACAAACCCCCCGTCAATGTGTTGCATTCTTTGTGGGACGACGGGAGTATTATTTTCTTGTTTTGTGCATGCTCTTTTTTCTTGCACTCAGAGGTTTCTATAATGTTATGTATTTAGCATCTGCATCTTATGTTGCATTGTATGTTGCTTTACGTCTATATGCAAAAAAAAATTAAAAAGGTTTATCCCGAAGGAATTCCCCCTTAGATCACATAATAGCCCGTAAACCCTATGACCCATTTAAATCAACTAAAGCCGATGGGCTCAACCACCGCATTGAACACTCCAAGGATTGAACCCGTGACCTCTTTCCTTGAGGTGGAGCCGTTGATCATATGGGGTGGGGAAGCTCCCCCATATTCAAATATTTTTAATACCATTAAGAGCGAATTATTGGAACTAGAGATGATTATGATCAATGTGAACTTGGTTGACATTGGTCGGTGATGTTGTAAGAACTACTATTTCAAGGTGTGAGTTAGTAGAGGCTCGTCTTCAGTTGTTTGGGATTTATTGAACACAACCCTTGCTGCTAACTTGACTTCGTGATCTACTTTTATTCTTGATTAATAATGGCGAACTCTATTTCTTTAGAATTTGTTGAAGACAACCCGTGCAACAGCCTCCACTTATTTTGCATCGTCATTCATTTCCTTGATTCACTCTCCATGTGACTTTGGTTTATCTTATCACCTTTTCAGCTTGGAAATCATGGATCAAACTTGACAGAGGAAGAACTGGAGACTCATACCATACTAGCTTGGAAAGATAGCAAGTCACACATAATCAGACAAGTAGATGGCAATGGAGGCTTCTATTCCAGGCCGTTTATTCACGCAAGTGCTCCAAGTGCCCTTTCTCCTAAACTTAGAATGTTATATTTGTTCCTAGATAGTAGGTGCCATGAGGCAACTTGTCAGATGCCTAAGCTTATGCCCTCTTTTGGGTTTTCCAAGTGGGTCTGGTTTCAATCCAAAAAAAAAAAAAGTCAGGCTGATGCTTAAATCAGGTAAATTCCAAGGTCGCCAGGCATAGGTGGCGCCTTTGGAAAACTGGGCCAAGGCAGTTGACTATTCTAATTTCCCCACTAGCTATGGTACTTCTAGGTGGTTTAGGTGGCGCCTTTGCGTAATCCGTTCCTTGAACTCTAGTTTTCATCTTTCATAGCAGATTCATTTGCGGGACGGGAATCTTTTTTTCTTGTCCAAATATATTTGTATTACTTGCTGATTGATTGTTTAAATCCAATCTAAAGCAGGCATGCCCATATGATTCGTTGAAAGCTGTTGCTTTGAAAATCTTGCAAAATAAAGTGTCCATGGTTCCGATCATTCACTCTTCTTCTCCTGATGGTTCTTTTCCGCAGCTGTTGCATCTTGCATCTCTGTCTGGTATTCTAAAATGTGAGATTTTCTTCCACTACAGTGAGATGATAATAATAAATATCTTCTTCTGTGGCCAGCTTGTTGAGGGTTCAACATTTACTTTCTTTGAAGTCTCTAGTTCACTACTTATAATAATTTCTTTTCCAGGTATTTGTAGGCATTTCAGACATTTAAGCAGTTCTTTGCCCATTCTTCAACAACCAATCGGTTCAATACGGCTTGGTACGTGGGTTCCGAAAATTGGGGAATCAGGATCATGGCCCTTTGCAATGCTGAGACATAATGCTTCTCTCAGTGCAGCATTGTCTTTGCTAGTTCAAGGTGAACATCCTCTCCTGAGTATTTCCTTCGTCTTGTTTCCTATTGTTCTCATTGTTCATTCAAAGGAAATGATCTTATGCATCTCTAACTCCTCGATATAGGAATGCTTACCTTGGAGTCTGGTTATCTGATATTTTCAATACTGTAATCATCATTTCTTAGATAGAAAAGTGGAGACCTTTGCTGGCATTGGTACTTGTAATATGATGAAGAGAAGGCTGCCATTATCTTTGTTAACAATTTTTTTTTCTGGAAGTTGGTAAATTTTGATTTCACGGAACACCTTAGCTTGTTCATTAGCTTCCTTGTCATAAGGCATTTTTATTATTAATTAATTTATTTGTTTATTTATTGTAGCGTCTTTCATTTTTTCATGCCATGTTTGTTTCTCATCCTGCAGCTGATGTCAGTTCAGTACCTATTGTCGATGATAATCACTCTTTGGTTGATATATATTGTCGAAGGTAACTACTCATGTGTGTTTTTATTGCTTATGCTTGAATTCATTTTCTTTCATTTCCTCCTTTTTTATATTTTATATTTTGCTTTCGACCAGTGACATCACATCTTTGGCCAAGGACAAAGCGTACGCACAGATCCACCTTGATGAAATGAGCATTCATCAGGTAACTGTTGCTTGATCCGATGTGCTGTCTGTGTAATTTGAAACAAAGTGCTTTCCATAGCAAGACAACCAAATTGGTTGGAAGAAAAGAAAAAAAAAAGGGGGGGGGGGGGGGGAGTGAAGGAACAATCTCCTTATGTAGGAACATAGTTGAAATCTTGCGAATGACGATAAGATAGAACTAGTCTGTTATTTATCGTGTCAGTTTTCAATGCAATCAACGCGCTTGAGATTATAATGCTGGCAAATTAGTATGATTTTAGTGCCACAGTTCTCTGTTGTTACTTCTCTTGGCCATCGCCACATCGAATAAGTTGTTCTTAATTTTCCCTTTTCGGTTTCTTTTTGTATGACCCTGTCCTTACCATAGGGAGCTCCAGGATCTCTTAACCAAACTCCCCAAAACTGAAGGTTAACCTCTTCCTTTCCTGTCGAAGACTTCTTTTTTGGCCCATCATGAATTTAGGTTTCTTGGGATACGTTTCTCAAGCCAAATTATGTCCTGGCATATACCGTCTTTTTTAAAGCTTCCCGGCTAGTAGACTACATATGTTCATATAGTCTTTTTTTATTAGGCCGAAAAGGCCTGTTTTAGCTGTCCACATATGTTCATGTTCTGAAAGCTGTGGGAATGCCAAATCTTGCTGGGAACATAGGACGGTACGTTTCGTCATATATAGACTACCAAATGGAAACAGATGATCTATGTGCCGTGGCAAGTGGACTTTGTTGTTCATTTTTTGTCTCCTCTCTTCCATGTGGGATGGATCCTTGGGCGTTAGCTTGAAACTGGTTGTCTGATAAATCTTAGGCGCTCAGTCCTTGATTTCTGCCTTTGGTGATATTTACGTTGTCATGTATCTTGCAGAACTTGCACTTGTTATCATCTAGATATCTTGCATTTATTAGATAGATGAATGATCTTTGAACCGAAGACTTCCACTCTTTGTGATTGGAGAACAATTTTCGCCTATAGTTGAACCAAAACCGATTGGCACCAAATGTCTGACAACGGACTGAGCTCAACATTTTTTTAATTTTTTGTTTTCATATGATGATTTTAGGTTTGTGGCTTGACTTTTTCGATCTCAGCAACATGCTCATTCCTTCTTATTGTAGGCTCTTCAACTTGGTAATGATGCTAATTCATCCTCTGGAGCTTTCAATGGGCAGAGATGTCAGATGTGCTTGCCCACAGATACTCTGCATAAGGTCATGGAGAGGCTGGCGAATCCCGGTATCAATTGAAACTTGACGTCTTCATTTATATCTGTTTTGCTCTTCTTGTTGGGTTATGCTATACAACCATTCTACGGTCGATTCTTATGTGGAAAAGTATTTTTTTTGTCTGTTCTTTTGAATACATCAGGAGTCAGGAGAATTGTTATTGTAGAGGCCGGGACCAAGCGTGTCAAGGGTATCATTACATTGAGGGACGTGTTCAGATTCCTGCTCGGCTAGCCACCAGTTTTTAGTCGGAGGACTCTCGGCATTGTCACCTCAAAGGAGTTTGTCGCATTCTGGCATGCATCCCTTTGCTTTTGCGATTTCTTGTAATCATCATCATCAGTTCCACTAGTCTTTGGCTATTGGTTTAGCCTCATGCCTTGGAGCCCCCATTGTTCCTAGGGTACACAAGAAAGAGGAAAAGAAACCGAAAGAATCTGTATATTGAGGGATTGATCATTCACAATTTTCCTAGGAACGAAAGTTGTTGCTGCATCTCCACGAACATGAAGGTAAAAATGCATGGGAAGTTGACGAAAAGGCGAATTGTCTACTCTAAGTGGCTGTTCAGCTTTCTGGTAGCAGTGCTTGGCGGATGGCACTGCTGCAGACTCGAGACCCGAAGTTTTTATTTTTTCTTTTTCTTTTTATCAGCTCATATTTGTTGATTCAATCTTTAGATAGTAAACAATGATTTGAACATCATAAAAACTTTTCTTGCCCTTTTTGTTTCAATCCAGTTCATGAACTTGATGTTGGACGAGCAGGATGCTGTCGCACATTGTTTTGCAAACTGTCGTGGTTGTTTTGTGATGCTGTTGATGAGAACAAGATTGAACTTGACCTGGAGTGAGGGTAGCGGAAATCTATATCGTGCTACAATGTTGATGAAATTGTATGCCAATGCCGTGTTCAATACATTGGTGTATACTTTCAGATGGATACATGGGTGGTGATGTTCCATGATTCTTCTTGATAATATCTGTAGTTGGAATTTTCTGGAATGTGGAACTCCTCTGATCAAGAAACATAAACAAGGCGCAAAGAACTACTCCCTCCGTCAAAAAAAAAAAAAAAAAAAAAAAAAAAAAAAAGAAGGAAAGGAAGGAGGAGGAGGAAAAAACTTGACATAAAGATTAACGTAAGGATTGATTTGTGTAATATTAGACTTATTTGCCTTCCGATAGTGTGATGAGGTGGTTGATATAAAATGAATAATAATGATATTAGAATAATTTTGAAAGAAAAATTTGCGTATTATGATATTTTTTTTTACGGATAAATTATAAAAAATATTTCATTTTATTTATTGTTCTTTCAGATAATAAGAGCAAGATCAATGCTTGATAGGTATAGTTAAATTATAGCAATGACTCCAAAATAATATACTCCAATAAATAAATTATCTTTTGGCAAATTGTATATTTGACTAAATATTGTGTCATATATATCAATCAAAATGGCTTTTATCATATTTTGTTAATAAATAAAATATGATGCATAAATCCCAAAGAAGAATAATATGTGATATTTTTTTTATCCGTTGATTTATCATATAACTCTATTATAATATGAACGCCACTAAAACAACATTGTTAAATTTTAACAATGCTTCTGGTGCACAAAATCACCCCCACGATGTTTCATAGAGAATGTCGACACCAGCATCCAAGAATAATCAAGTCCGTATTCCTTCATCACCTAGACGGGGATGTGATCCGAAAAGGAGTCCCAACATCGCTAGCTGCTGAAAATCACCAGGACCCAAAATGATGAATGTTTTGCCTTCTGATATCAGCTTCAAGCCGATCAACTTTAGGATGAGCTTCGTCCCAATGTTTGGGATACTCTATTTTTAACGGAAGATCTCAGAATTGACATTGAATGCAAGATAATTAATAAAATTAAAACAAATTATTGATAATTCTCTTTAGTAAATAAAAATTACCTTGAAATTGTCCCTTTTTTTTTTTTATCAAATTACGAACAGATAAAACACATATTACAAATCGATTAATTTTTTTAATAAAAACATATCATGTTTATCTTCCAAATTTCTTTACATTGTGGCATCTCAGTCAATCCTATTGTTTCCTTGATTGCTTTGGTTAGGCGATCAATCATCCCTAAATATTGTGTTCCACCCACACACCATCACGACCTCCCTTCTCCGCCCTTCTCCGCCACCGACAAGGTCAAGAAATCCGATGCACCGAAACTTCCCATATAGACATAGAGAACCGAAACTTCAGGCTGGGAATCGAACCACTGGAAGTACGTTTCATCAGCAGCAGTAGTACTGCGAGGGTTGGCGAGATTGTGATATGCAATCAAAGAGTCGACTCTGGGCAGATGGGTATGGAGAGATATGGATTTCAAGGCGTGGATGAAAGTGAGGAGAAGGTAATTGGCGTTGGGAGCAGAGGACGCCATTTCAAGGGCACGCTGCAAGGTCTTCTTCCCGACGCCGTGGAACAGAGACGGCAGATCTCCGATGGTGGTCGCCAGAAGTCCCGGAATACAATCTACTCGTTCATTTCGTCGATCTAGTCGCAATTTGGATACTACGAACTAGGAAAATTAGTGCATTATTTTTTCATCTACGGGGCACTGTTTTTTATTTATTTTAAATGCTGATTTTGGATTTCCGATGGTAGGGAGATCGATGATGTCCAATCCAACGCACTGTTTATGTTTATGTCTATATGCGCACTGTTTTTGTTGGAGTGTGATTTTCCGGTAGGAGGTTGTTTTTCTTAGATGTGTACTGTTTATTTCGAAAATGATAATGACACGACAAATAGCGATACATATGTGCATTGTTGACCAGTAGCGATACATCTGTGCATTGTTGCATAGTGACAACGATTAGATTTAGGGTTGTGGGATAATTGTAATTTGAAATGGATTATAATAATTTATTTTCTTAGTTTAATATGAAGATAAATAAAATCATGATTTGAATTTATAAATTGATTATAATAAAAATAAATCACTATGATTTATTGTTAATTAATAAAGTTAAAAACAATTTATTGATAATTTCTTTTAAAATAAATCTCATTATCGTTAAAATAAAATAATTTTTTTTCATCAAACTTCAAAATAATTAAATATACACATGTGAAATTTCGTGTATGATCAAAATATTATAATTAATTCAGAAATACATAACTCATATGTTACTTTCATATGTTTAATGCATTATGATTTCAGAATTGTGTAAACCACAAAATGAGAAGTGGATAAATACGACATCATCGAAGGTCGAAGGATCGTTTTGATCCTTCTGTGCCTCCCCTCTTTTTAATTCAAGGAAAACGAAATATGGTACGACAACAACATTGATGAGCCAAGGTGAGTCCTTTTCCACCTTTAAAGGATTTTCGAAGCTGGCTACCCCCTAAATGCACCATTATTTCATGAGGCGATACATGATGATGATAATGATAATGATGGTTTTGGTGGCTACACTGTTCTCTTTTATGATTCCCCAAAAGAAAGGAGAATCACTGGGCGTGCCAAAAACAATTCATGAACATGCTTGCCGGATTCTGTACAAGTACATGCAAATATCATTAGAGATTATTAGAGATTGAGTTTAACAATATGAGTTCAACAATTTGAGTATAGTCGGTTAAAATTTACATCGACCGATTTGTTCAAGAAGACACGAATGCAGATTATGCATTCCTTTCTTCCATTTTAAGGATCGATCATATAACTTTACGTAACATAGAGGAATGATAGATCAAGAAATGAACATACGGTTGACGATCCACAATCGTTAGATGGCTATTGGGTTACATGTTATATATACATTCACGGATAAACACATCTTGGCATTAGATGCTCTGTTGTGGTGCACATGTTTTCGTATGGCATTTTTTTGGCAAGTGCATGATTTATAAAGGCTACTAGCTTTTGATGGCAAAAGTGAGCACACAAACATTCTGTAGTCATGTGCCCTATTCGGCCGTATTCATTTGTGTGAATGTCATCATCTCTATTTGTCTGAATCTTAGATCGTGTCTACTCATCCATCACATATACAAAACCAATTCAACTATGGTTCTAATGTATTTCAAGTCGGAACTCAAGACTCTGAATTTAATCAGATTGTAGATATCTTTTATAAAAAATCATTATGAAAATTTATCGAACAAAACACACCATTGTGTTATGTATTTAGATCTGATCATGGCACTGACCGATACTGGCCCGATCTAACGTCGATATTAACCTAAGATGATGGAATACTAATCATGGAATTAAATGGGATAATGGTGCAAATAATTGAGATTAGGGGATTAGACAGAGACTACATTGAAAGGTGCAAAAGAATAGTAGCTAGGCCAATGATGTCGGCAGGGCCACAAAGCCAAGATTCAATCGTGTGGAGGTTAACGTTGGTGTCGCAAAAAACTTAGCCAAAACAGCGAGCCAAGATGGGTCCAATTCCGTGTGCATAGCCAAAATGGGTGCATATCATATTCGCATGGTTGGATTTTGGGATCTATAAAATCAAATATTCAGTGCAAGATCTTGTAATGTTTTTATCCTTTTTCTGGGGACTTCTTGTGTTTCGGTTCTTTCGTTCGAGGTGAAAATGATCTTTGTCTCCGCGTGAGTCCGTTTTGTTTATGGAACAATCTATTTATATATATATATATATATAATATTTTATTCGAATTTAATATTAATCAATTTATAATGATTAATTAATATTTATGATTTTCAAAATCAAACAATATTCAATCATCATGAGAAATAATTAAAACTATCAACTTTCTATGATATATTTTTAACAAAATAAGTTATATAATAGTTAAACAAATACGTAAAACTTATAAAAGTTCTGACATAAAAATTTGAAACAACAGTTGTTTGAAAATAAAATAGATTAAAAAAATGATAAAAATAACAATAAAATCTATGAAATATTTTATTAAACTTTTTTTTATATAAATAATTACTTTAAAAAGTTTAAATATTACTGAAAATTTATTGTTATATTTAAACCAACATTAAGACTTGTAATATATAAAGGAAAGTATGATGTCACAAAATGATTATTATTGAAAATTGCTTATCAAAATAAACACTAATTGCGACAAAATAATCAGCCGAGATGTAAAAAGAGTTATGGGTCAATTCTATGTGCATGCCCTTTGTTTGCTTAGGTCTTAGAACAAATAAATACTCGGGTATAAATGATGATTTAATTTGCACAAGAAAAAATTAAATGAATGATAGGTGAAGACACGCAATAACGGGACGAATGGGAGGCCAAAACAGTAACGTGAGAGCATCAGCATGTGACGCCCCATGACGGGGCCCTGTCGTGCCCAGCCCATATTCGCGTCACTCTGCCCCCACCGTCACACAAAATTACAAGAAGGAAAAAAAAAAAATTCACATAATATTATAAAAAATATTAAATATATTTCATTATTCATATTTTTTTTGGATATTTTTTGATTGATTTATTTATGATAATCAGTTTTTGATCTCATATGATGGATCGATACAAATTCAAAACACACAAAAAAAATATAAAGATATATCAAAAAAAATATACTTAATTTTCTTCATCCTATCAAATATACAAGGACACGTATAATAATAATACATGTAAATTTTATCACAAATAATTTTATCTCTATTTTAATATGTGGAGCCTATGTTCAGATGACCTCAGACCTTAATCTCTGAATCAACACCCCATGAATCAACCCCGCTTGATAAAATCCAGGACATGGTAAAAACGGTCAGTAGATGATACAGGACATGGTAAGATAACAGTCGAATACAATTGACAAAATTCTGCCAACGGAATCAACTTTTTCCTGCACTGAACCGTCTCATTTTATGAATATTCCGCCTAACAAACCAAAAACAAAAACAATAGAAGCAAGCAAAGCAAATTGTTTTCTTCAACGAGGGGAGCAGCAAAGTTGCCATTGTCAGGTTAAGCGTGCCCAGCCAGCACTGCTCAACAATCTCTGCAAAGGGAGAAAAAAAAATCATCTTTTTTCTTTGCTTTTTTTTTAGATTTGAGAGAATGCATTTATGTTCATTAGTTGTTGGGATGCTTTTATTATTATTAGCTGGAGTGATGCAGAGGATGATATGAAATCACTGCAAAAATTAACATTATTGCTTCTGCAATATACTCCATTGCACCAGTAAAAAAAGGCAAAGAAAAAAAGGGATTTTTTTTTGCTTGTTATTTGTGTGTTTGATTTCTTGTGTCGATCCATTTTGTGCCCGTTTGGTTCTCTCTTCATTATCAGTCATACAAAGAGAGAAAAGTGAAAGTTGGTTCTGCTTGAATGAAACTGAAACATCAAATTTGCAGCTTCATCTCAAGGTGGGTTCTCTTCTCTTGGATTTCTCTATTGAATTCACAATCTACCATTTGGGTTTTTTCACTTTCACTTTCTGGGTTTGTTCTGTAAACGGTTGTTGAGGCAGTACTTCAATTAGGGTTTTACATTAGTATTTTGAACTGTTTTTGGAAGATGGAACTTGATACTGTACTATTTTATGCCAAAAATCTCAGATTTGTCGTAATCTCTAATAAAAGTTCAAAATTGAGATGGAATTTCATTTGCATTGTGAGAATCATGACTTCTTTTCCAGTGTGCTAGAACCACGTTTGTGCTTACTTTTTCTTTGGTGGGGGCAAAGCTTTTAAGGAGGTGATTAATTGTGATTATAATGACAGCAACCCTGCAAATTTCCCATTAGCAAAAAGGGGCCTTTTGTGGATGATTGATTTGCTGTTGGGTGTCATATTCTTGAGTTGATTCCAAAGCTGCTGTGTTTTCCCCCCAAATCCTTTTCGTCTTTGATGCTACTTTGTTGGGTTCTAGCGTGCTGTTTGTCCATTTTCACCCACCCTTTTTACCCCTCGACAGAATGGTCCTTTCAAGCGCATGAAAATTAGCTAACAAAACCATGTACCAAGATGCTTCTTGTTCATAATCATGTGGTTTATATGTTGCAGGGCTTGAAGATCTGAAAAAAAATCAAAACTTGGAGGAGAGTTTTGGTTATAGTTTGAGTGTAGGGTAGAATTTGCCAAAAAGAAATTTGAAATGTTGGTTTGTGGTGTTGTCTCCCTTGATTTTACTACTGTTTGAGTGAGTTTTGCTGCTGGGTGAGGAAGCATGGCTCTTCTTTGGGTATATCATGCCATGGAAGAGAACTTTGGAAGCTTGTGTTTTGTTTGAAGCTCATCAAGATCACGCCGATCTCTCTTGACCCAAGTTCTTTGAATTCAAGTGGGCATTTTGTGTTCTGGAGTTGCAGTTTGTGACTTGGGCGAAACGTGGAGGGTTGAAAGTTGTTTGTTTGAGGAGGGCACGGAGTTCGGGGGACGAAAATGAAGTTCATGAAACTTGGATCGAAGCCTGATGCATTTCAGAGTGAAGGGGATAGTATCAGGTTAGCTCGCAATTCGTCTTCGCCGTTTCTTGTGATTTATAATGTTGTTTGCTGGTGTTGATTTTGGTTCATCTTCTGCTTTCTCTAATTGGTTAGCTCATATGTTGCTACTTGTTTCTTTTCTTAGTCGCTTTAGTCGATCACTGGTTTTGCTCGTTGTGGTGGTAGGAAAAATCGGGGTGTTATTAAACCTTTGGGGTTCGATCTCAACCTGCGTGAGTGCTCCAGGTTTCGTTAGTACTATTTGTGGAATGAGCAACACTGCTCAGCGGTTTGGAGCTAGTTAAATTTGCCTAGCATTGCTCGGATTCGTCAATCCATTGGTGTTTTCTTTGCTATTCTTGCTTGGGAGCGAGAGCCGGAAAAAGTGCATATTGTAGTAAAATGGTTGTCTTTCGTTGGATGATTTCTGTTCTATGATGTCGCCCTGTGCCAATATGTCATAGCTCTCTTAACAAGACAATTGTTTGTATCTTTAGTTGGCTATATGTCAAGTTTATGCAGTCTTTCTTGGTTAGTAATATGCTTGACTGGCTGGGTGTTAATGTCTTGCTGCTTGACATTGGATGAATTGTTATGAATACAGGTATGTTGCAACCGAGCTGTCGAGTGACATAGTGGTACTTGTTGGCGACGTGAAATTCTATCTGCACAAGGTAACAGAAATCCTTGCTATTTCTTGTAGTAGTATGAAGATTTGTCTATTTAAGGTAAACTTGTGGGTATCACGATTAGATCCAATATTCATCTTTAATTGTACTTATACAGAACCCATTTTTTGCAGTTTCCTCTTCTGTCTAAGTGCGGTCGCATGCAGAAGTTGATTGCTATTGCCAATGAGGAAAATAAGGATGAGATAATCCAGGATGTTCCTGGTGGACCTGCGGCTTTTGAGATATGTGCCAAGTTTTGCTATGGTATGATCGTCACTTTGAATGCATACAATGTGGTGGCTGCTCGCTGTGCGGCAGAGTTTCTAGAGATGTATGAGACCGTGGAGAAAGGGAATCTCGTTTACAAGATCGATGTCTTCCTCACCTCGAGCGTCTTCAGGGGATGGAAAGACTCCATAATATTTCTTCAAACCACTAGATCCCTCCTCCCATGGGCCGAAGATCTGAAATTGGTGAGCCACTGCATCGAGGCCATAGCATCCAAGGCCTCAGTTGAAACCTCGAAAGTGGAATGGTCGTATACGTACAATAGAAAAAAGCTTCCGTCTGAGAACGGGCAGGAGTCACCTTGGAATGGTATGAGGAAGCAGCAGGCGGTGCCGAAGGACTGGTGGGTCGAAGACTTGTGTGAGCTTGATATTGAGTTGTACAAGCGTGTGATAATGACCATCAAGACGAAGGGGAAAGTGTCAGGTGACACTGTAGGTGAGGCCCTGAAAGCATATGCATATAGAAGGCTGCCTGAGTTGAGCAAGGGTACACTTCAAGGTGTTGATGCAGAGAAAGCTATGTCGCTGGTGGAGACAATGGTGTTGCTTCTGCCGTCTGAAAAGGGCAGTGTTTCTTGTAGTTTTTTGCTCAGGCTGCTGAGGGCGGCGATATCTTTGGGATGTGGAGACACTGTGAGGAGGCATTTGATCCGAAGAATTGGATCGCAGTTGGAGGAGGCTTCGATTTCTGATTTATTGATCCGAGCTTCAGCAGGGGGAAACATGATGTATGATGTTGATACCGTGCTCGAATTGGTGAAGGAGTTTGTAGTGCAGGCGATGACTGCTCATATCGATCCTCTTCTTGAGAATAACTATGGCGACATTAAGAAGCCTAGGAGGAGCATATCAGATGCTTCCAAGGGAATGGTTGCCAATCTCGTTGATAGCTACCTCGCAGAAGTTTCGCAAGATCCAAACTTGCCCTTGTCAAAATTCATCACTCTCGCAGAATCAGTCTCTGGTTTTTATAGACCGTCACACGATGGACTTTACCGCGCCATTGACATGTACCTTAAGGTAATGTGTTATTTAATTATTGATGTGAGGATCAATTGAACTTGAGTGATGGAGTTAAAATTTTCTTTTTACAGGCGCATCCGGGCATCAGCAAGGGTGAAAAGAAGAGAATATGCAGGCTGATGGACTGCGAGAAGCTGTCAGCTGATGCCTGTTCTCATGCTGTACAAAACGAGCGACTCCCAGTACGAGTCGTAGTTCAGATCCTCTTCTTTGAGCAGGTCAAGGCCACAACATCATCCTCCGCTGCAGCGACACCAGACATATCTTCCGGTCCTACCCGACCAATGATACTTCCCAGCGGATCCCTTGGGAGTTCAAGATCAGTGACCACGAACACAGAGGATGATTGGGATGGAATTCCAACCTCAGATGAGCTCAAAGCTCTGAGAGGCGAAATCGCCATGCTAAGGGCAGGTGAAGGGCCAAGTCGCAGCACCCGAGGGGAGATTCATGGCCCAAGAAGCGACGCTGAGAGAGCTGCTGCTAACAAAGTTAGAGGGTTGCTGATGTCCAAGAAGATGTTCTCGAGGCTGTGGTCTGGGAAGGAGAAGCCTGAAGGAGAGAACGTCAGTAGCTCGGATACATCGGGGAGTCCTGGCTCAAGTAACTTCGAAGAGATCAGGTCCACTCCGTCAAGGAGCAGGAGACGCCCCTTGTCGTAGTGATTGTCGTTGCAGCATTGTTCGACGTAGGAGGGGATAGGTCAGCTGACACGCTTATCTGTTGATGGTTTTCTGATTATGGGGGAAAACACGTTGCTGGGTTTTGCGGGGCGCAAGAGCTGGCCTTTCAGTAGCAGATGATAGGAGACGTGATCAACGACGCTACTAATTATAAACCTAGGCCACGTTGCTTGTATTCGAAATGTAGTATCGTGTTTTGCAGTTGTAATATTGTTTCGCTTGTGTAATAGTTGGGACCTAACCTAGATTGCATCTCGTGCGTTGTATATCGTAATTCGCTGTACTAACTAAACTCTCGGGAATAGGTTATGGCATGTGTTAGCTTTGAACTCAGAACGTAATGTTAGTCGCTGGAGGCAACAGTCTTCTCAATCGAGTTTAGCTACTAAATGCAATGATTGATTTTGTATATAAATTTATGTGGGTTGATTTTGTAGGGAAGAAGAAAAATTAAAAAAGAAATAATAATGTGATGAATTTATATGATAATATAAAATAAATAATATTTTGAAATTTCTATAAAAAATTTCAAATAAAATAATATTATAATTATTATGATATATTAAAATATAATATATTTATTATGGAAGTGAGAGTCTTGAGTTTGAGAGCGGGTAGTCGGCAAACCACAAGTTGGTTTGGGCCGGTTCATGGTCTTGTTGGCTGGGCAGAGCTTTCTTTTCGTGTTAAACGAGCCCAACCAGGGGTGGGTGGCCCATTCATTTTGAGAAGATTTTCTCTCTCTTTCCACTGAATTCTTGATCCACACATCCACCCTTAGGGTTGAATATGTAGGGAGATCATCTCTAGTTACGACATCCCCGAGGCTGACGTTTTGAGCAAGCCTTTGGGCAATATCCAACCAGGCGTCTCGGTCCCGAGGTTTCGTAGTCGGTTTGTCTGATTAAAATTATTATATTATTTAATAA
This sequence comes from Drosera capensis, assembly GCA_001925005.1. Classification (NCBI taxonomy): domain Eukaryota; kingdom Viridiplantae; phylum Streptophyta; class Magnoliopsida; order Caryophyllales; family Droseraceae; genus Drosera; species Drosera capensis. The sequence continues at coordinate 39,489 of LIEC01006083.1, forward strand.
ATAATTTAAGTATTTTTATTATTCGTATCAACGATGTGAATAAATTATATCGTTAATTTAAGATTATATTATATAATTTAAACTATCAATGATATTTTATAATAATATTACGTAAAAAGATGTTTTGAATGTCCAACAGACTATTCGTGATATGAATAACTTTATTGTTGGTATAGATTACTGTTGTAATTTCAATGGGATCGAGAAAATATCATTTTTCTATCCTGTTTTTTTGTTTTTTGTTTCTTATTTTCTGTTTTTGTTTTACTTACAGATGAAACAGAACTCTTTGGAATCATTTCATTTTCTTATTCTATGAACCGATGAAAAAGAAATAGGAAAAAAATGATTTTTTGTTTCCTATTTCCTATTTCATATCAGTATAATATTTCAGACTTTTTTTTATCCAATATCAATTTATTTTGCAAAATGATTTGTGTTTTCATTCTTGATTTCCTCTTTCTGATTTTTGTTTCTCTAATTTTAAATAGCAATATCAAATTATCCTTGGACATCATCTATGCATAGATAGAGATTTCTAGATCCTCATAGCAATAACGATGTTCTGGATTGTAACCATCCGCTTTTGTTGTTTTTAAATGTATTTACAGCTTTTTGATGGTCGGCGCATGTGTTGAAGAACAATCGAGCGCACATCACAGGATAGTACTTATAAGTTCATATAGTACATTATTTAAGTACAAGAAGCATCAACTAAGTCGATGGAACTTCACTTTATTTTCTAATAAGACCGACCTTGAACTCCGTGATGCGACTTAGTCACGACCAAACGACATGAATCAGATCAAACATTTCATAATATTAGTAACTATCAAAGATTAATGAAAGACTCGAGCCAAAGAAACACAGACCCGACCAAGTTGTGACAAGAATCTAAATCTCCAATTGTTAACTTTATTTGCCAGTGTACCTGTTATGCCCGAAAGCACTGCTTTCAGACCTAAACACAGAGCACAAAGCTTAACTAATTAGCTTGCAAGAACCATCGAAAGCACTGCTTTCAGACCTAAACACAGAGCACAAAGCTTAACTAATTAGCTTGCAAGAACTAATCTCATTGTTCAATGATAAAAAAAAAGACGGTTTTAACTTCATTTCAAATGTGTTTTCATAGTTTTTTGTGTTTTCAAGTCGTTTGAGTTGTATTTATTATATTTTAATCTTTTAAAGTATTTTTAAATGTTTTAAGCTAATTTCAATCGTCTTTTCACATTTTTATTTTTTTCAAGTTATTTGAGGTTATTTTATAATGTTTTTAATACTTTTCAGTCATTTTTTTATGTTTTGAAGAGATTTGAGATTTATTTATGATATTTTAAATTTTTTAAAATATTTTTGAGTGTTTTAAATTTATTTTAATTGTATGAAATTGTGAGGCATGACTCGAATTATAAAATGATGTGAAATCTCATACTGTCACATGCCTTTTTGCCAAAGTCCCTTGTTCAAGGCTTTGAGAAGTGGGCTTGTTTCTTTGCAAGGTCAAAGGTAGACATGCATTTAGGTGGAATATATAGCCCACTGATTAGAGATTCACTGGAATCCAAGTTTGTATATAAATCTTTAATATTTTCTCTCACGTGAATATGTTTGGACTAGAAACATGAACATGAACATCGTAAAATACCTGTAAAGTTGGGTTTCTCCTCCTCGATGGTTAATCGAGGTACTATTTTCTATGGGTTAACATTCCGTTGTAAAGTAATGTTAAATCTATGGGTTGGAACTTACTAACTGCGGCTTCTACTATCCCGAGATTCGCAGTCTATAACCCATTCATTGTTAAAGCAATGCTAAGATTTCGATGGGGACCTTCCAAGGAGATCCTCTTGGCATATAATTAATGGCGTACAAAGATTGTGATGGTACATGAAAAGGTTGGTTTATGTCTAATGCTATGTAGAGATGGGGTTGATGATTTAGTAGAGTTTGACATGTAACAAAGAATCACCTAATTTGATATAGATCCAATAGCAACATGATATCAAATAACTCCATGATTCATTTTGTCAATGTCTTGTCATTTCATTTAACATCGCAATCTCCCTACAATTGTGATACTACGAAAATCAAGTTTGTTTATAAAACATCATAGATATGTGAAACATTTTTTTTTTCCTTTTTTCTTTTAAAAACTACATCATGTGACATATCGACAACAGATATTAATTTATTTAGTATGAATCTTGACATGTAGAAAATACGTTCAAAGTTACTAAGGATTCAATAATTCGGATAAAAAGTTCGTCTTTTATTGATGAATATGTAGCCTTTTGACAACTTCTATCCAAAGATTACATACACGAAACGTACGGCATTGCATTCTAGTTTCTATACGTAAAACTCTATAATTCATACTAACCAAAATAAAAATAGAGTGGTGTACAATCTAAAAAATAGCACCAGTTTGGTGTTGACATGCATGTATTTTAACCTCGTCCACGTACTAAATTTAGCTTCTAAACTTTATGTGTATAACAAGGGGACCTCCAAAATACCTTATATTTTCTTTTTATTGTTTGATTATTATCCCTGTATTCTCCAACGACATGGACCTGTGGGTGGGATATTTCAATTTTGCCATGCACTGTCGTTTGTTTTAAAGTTTTCTGATTAGCACACAAGTGGCATCGTGACATCGACTGAAAATGATCTTATGGCTTTGATAACATTTTATGTTAGATTTGTACTCTTTGATTCATCAGTAGATGAAAGCACCTTCTAGGTTTAAGATGAAGACCATTGCTTTGGAGCAGATATAATTTCATTGGAGTGAGCTATCAAAAGTATGTTGTCGCTTCAACCATAGAACCTTACTTCTTCAAGCTTTGAGCAATAATCTCGGTGATCTTAGTTTAAAAAAAAAATATCATTAATGAATTTACCGACGAATTGATCATGCACCCTTTTTAATTCTAGACTTTGTTGGTTAGTCATGTAAATAAGTTTCACAACACGAATCAGTAGAGTTATAACCACTTCGATTCTTCGGTTGTCGAGGCACCCTATCTTGCAACGGTTTGATCGCGATAGGTATAAATCATGTCATCTTCATCACAGTAATCAAGATAAGAGAACGACACAAGCTCAACCGAGATGCGATTTAATGCGACTTCGTGTGATTTGTCCATTATTCATTGGATAAACATAGGCAACTACGTGGAAAAAGATTAGAACCTCACATAGATACAAATGAAACATAATCATACATAATCCACGATGTGTCTATTTGCATCCCAAGATTGAAAGTAACTCATCACTAAAGCACCAATCACTCATTAACAATACCCTTAATCATTAACTTTCTAAATGTGTGTAGTTTTCCAAGTGTTAATGCAACACTCACATTCTATACTTGTCTCGTTCATCTGTGAACATGACATGAATCAATTTTATCTCAACTATCCACATTGAGCGATCCCATTCTTCTTGAGCCTGTGATGTTTCTAAGCTATCTTCCAACCGTTATAATTGACGATTGAGGTACAATGTACTGTCATTACCGCCTAGATAATCAGACATTCAACAAAATTTATTCTTGTCGGTGATTTTGTATCGAATAAAAAGAAAAGAAAATCATCTCAAGCCTCAATCTCAACTCGACTATCAAATAATTATAATTTAGTTTATGTAACCTTGCTTCCATGGTTTGGCTCATCTAATCCAACGTGTTTCGAGTATCCTTTTTCGGCTCATCTAATTTAGTTGGATAATATTCTTACGCAGACATTTTTACATAACCTTAAGTTCACATTAATGTTTGTGATCAACAATTAGGTAAAGTGTAGATAGTCCCCTAGGAGGAGTACTTTCAACAGATTGTGATAAATATATGGATCTTCTCGTACTGAAATCGATCTTCATAAAAAAACACCTCTTAACCGGAAGAAATCAAGAGATTCATCGCCAATCGATATTATGTGGTCCGTTTATCAGTAAGCTTAGGAGCCTATGTGCATGGACGTTTCGATTTAAGGACCAGCCCTTGGAACACTTGCTAGCTTAGTGCTCTCCGATGTGAACCTAGGTGATGTCATAACTAGTTTCAAATTGCGGAGAACTAGTTTGCTAATGAATATTTCATTCGTGTAATAATTTTTATAAGAATATATATTTTAAAGTATTTTGTTTTTTATTTTAAAATATATAAAAAATCCTATATTAATTCAAGATTTAAATACACAATTTAATATATGATTAATATATCATAATAATTTTATACAACTATATATTAATATAAAAAGTTCGAGACAAAGGGAGTCAATATTTTCCTCGATCGCTGAAGCTACTGGATCTCAAAGATTTTTTTTTTCTCGTGACACATTTAGTACATACAAGACCAATTAAATTGAAAAAGAAGTCTTACCTTACTTTAAAAAAATTGACTGGTCATTTCAGTACTTAACTTACAACAAATTGATTCTCCTCATAATCTCCTAGTACTAATCTTAGATTCAACACCGCAAAAGACAAAAAGCACCAACAAAACAAAGTTGGAAATTTACATTCCAAACAAAGACCTTTCACCTCATTTGTTCTGAGAGGTTTCAATTAGTAGCTGTTAAGTGAAAGTAACAACTAAAATTCCCGTGGGTCGACAAAAATAGAAATCCCGGGCTGCGACCTAGTCCAGTTCCCGACGGATCCGTCGCTATATTCATCAGCTAGTCGCTTAACGCACCATAGATCCTTGTCGCATGATAAACTCTTCCAGTGAGGGATGCCTAACCTTAGAGGCTCCTGCCCCGCCACCTCCGTCGCCACCACTGCGCAACCAATGTGCTTCCTAGCCATATTATGCACGGACCCGGATAGGGCCCGAACCATATCTATGGCCCGTGGGCCCTCACCTCCCAACCCATACATAAAAAGGACCCCAAATGGGCCGAATAGGTCAGGGAATGATGGGATCTTGGCCCATGGCATGACCCGGTCCAGCACACGGGTCGTTCTTGCCAGGCCCGTCTTGACCCGTGATGCGCCCCGAACCTCCAGCTTCCACGCACAGTTCCACACGCTGACCACCGCCCACGACTCGGGCGGGCTGGACAAGAACTTATTGGGCCCCGGCCATGAGTCTTGCCCGAAGCCCGATTGGCTAGGGACAGCTAGGAATGTGCCTAAGCTGAGTTTGTTGTTGAGGATCGAGTCAATGTCCCTAGGGAAGAATTCTGTGGTTGAGAACCGGCGACGGTAGAGGGCCTCCGCGTCGGACGGGGCGAGACTGATGATGGTGGCCCGTTGGGTGACCCGGACCCGATGGGCGAAAACAGGCCGCACAAGAATCGAGGGTGTGCGGAACTTGGAGTAGCCGCATTTGTGTGTGAAGAGATTGACAGAGGCATTGTTGTCGTTCTCCGTGGCGAGGTAGGCGTAGTCCGCGCCATTCAGCTTGAACCAATCTTCCATTCTGCTCACTAACTTGAATCCTAACCCCATTCTCCTGCAGTATTAGAAATCCAGACAACGTCACCGACACCAGAGAGTAATGCTAACGATAATTATTATTATCATCGTTGTTATTCGACTACAATAACAACAACGAGACAGTTAAATGAACAATCGGAAAAGAGTTTTGAAGTGATTGTTGTCGTTACCTGTGAGTGGGTGCGACACGGAGGCCGAGAATGTAAGAAACTTTTGTAAGAACAGGCACGGGCTGCGGGCGATCGTGGCCGTCGGATGATGGATCACGGGGAAGTTTTTTGGCACAGGTAACGGTCTTGACCAGGCCTCTGATCATGCCCACAATGCGACCCTTTGGGGTCTCGTTTTCCACGATCTCAGCCACCTATTAAGTCCCCAAGAAAGAATATGAAACAGAAAAGTGAAAACAGTTACATAACCGTGACGAAAAAAAGTGGCCAATCGTTTGTTTCTGTTGTGATAACTGTTTCATTGGCGTTTCACTCCCTCATGGGGTCGAGTCACATTCTGAATTATCTATCACTAAAAGCAAAATTAAATTAAATCCAGCTATCTATTGGTCTCCCTATCATTCGATCCCTATCATGAATCGACCGTTTTCGACATTCTATTTGTCATGGTCTGTTATTCCGTTTCATCGGTGGTTCGTGGCAAAATGGTGGTCTGTGGTGGTGGGATCACGAACACCATCAGGGCCACCCTCAAACCCACCACCCAACGTTACAATCAAATTCTATCAAAAAAATCTATTATACTGTGTTAGAATATATTATAAATACTGAAAAATATCATCGTTATGATTATAATATATTCTTCACTATCTATAATATATTCTAACATACTGATTATGAAACTAGATTTTTTCTTATCAGAACAGGTTTAAAGAAAATATTTGGAAGTTGTAGTAAGTACCAGCATGAGGTAGGCAGGGGAATGACGAATCCGACACAAGGGGTCGCCGAGGAGGTCGGTGAAGAGCGACATCTTGCCGCTCGGCCCGACCTCACACCGCCTCTCCACCTCCGACACCTCCTCCGCGTCCTTCTCCGGATCATACTCCCTCACCACCACCTTTGCCCTCGCCGCCTCCGCCGCCACCATCGTCTAACAGTATTTTTCTCAAGAGAAAAAAATAGCAGAAACAGAAAAGATGAGCCGTTATGCGAATAGAAGGAGAATATGGAAGCGTAGGAGTGAGAGAGTAGTTTATGATTGCTGTGGAAGAAAAATTTCTCATTGGGGGCTTTTTATATACTGCTAGTCTACCTGAAAATCCTCCCTATATTTTATTTTCCCACTTATATTTTGAAATTTATGGTATTTTATGAAAATAGAATTTGCGTCATTATATGGTTAGATTTCTTTCTATTTTTAAGTGGTTCTTAGTGGCCTATTAAGCTCAGTAGCTAATTATGTTGTTTAAATTATAAACTGTCGGTGATTTTGCGGTCTTCGGTACGTGTATGTGACCAGAACTAAGAAGGAATGTCAACAAATTTTCTTCGTGTGAACCCTTTGAACACGATACTTATTTTATGATAAAAAAGTGATGATTCGAAAAAACTAAAGTTTTATTCTCGGTAACATTAAAAAAAACATCTTAGAAAGCATGGCAAAAGGGCATGATAGCCTAGAGTTACACCTGTTATCACATTATTAACTGGGATCTTTTAAATTTGCAAGCATTAAATGTGATTATGATTAAAGTTAATTAATCTTATGGGCAGCACAGTCGCTCGCCCGCTCACCACTCAGTATTTTTCAGTCTAATCATGTCTTAATTTTAATGGTTTGGGTTTCTCTCAATTTATTCATTTTAATAACAAGACATTGAAGAATGGAGATGGAAGGTGTAATAAATGATTAATGACAATTAATCATGACGCATTGAAGAAAGAAAGAAAGGGAAAGGGACAGTTCAAAGCAAATGGCGGCTGCGGCTGCACATTTCTGCTCTGCGATTTTCTTTTTCATAATCAGATCTTTTTCGTTTGCACTAATCAATAATTACAACAACGTTTGATGATCTACTTCCTTCTTTTGGAACTAAGTAATTATGTTCTCTCAGTCACTATTTCACTTGTGACATTGAAAGACATGAGTCATTACGAAATTATATAAATCTAAAATAATTTATTAAAATTTTATAGAAAATTTAAATTATATACGTATGAGTGTTATATTGTGTTTTATTTTGTAATGTTTTTATATTCAAGCAATAAAATCATGAATGAAGTGTTAATCATTTACAACAATTATTATAGACCTACACATTAACCATTACAATCTCAGTCATTAAAACCCATTAGGCGTAATTTACCATAAAGAAAAATGCAATTGTAGTCACCATTAGAAAACCATAGGCATTAAAAATTTAACCCAAACATTATTAAAAAATAAAAGGATTATGCATGTTGATCCAAAATTAGTCATATTGATTATCATAAACTTATAAAAAATTAAGCTGTCATTTTTGAAAATTGAAATTTAAAAAATTTAAAAGTAATTCATTTTAAAAAATAAACGGGATAAAACTCTTTCATCATTCTTCTTTTTCATCTATCCATAGGATTCGAATCAAGATTTACAAATTTGAAACCTTTATTGAAAAAAAAAAACCAAATTTCAAACCATTTTAATCAATAGATGTCGGCTATAACATTATATTTCCTTCATAAAAAAAAATATAAACGGTTTAATCTTAAAATTTATTGAATAAATTTTAATCAATATCATTTGAGATTTTAGATTGTAATGTGAGAAACACACAATCCATACATGTCCATGTAGGGGGTGCATGATAGCCCATTAGCCGTGTTATCACTCCACGGGATTCGCCGGCTCACCCGTTCGTTCTCATGATTTGTCCCTTCCAAAAGATTATTACTGGTATGATTCGCCGTCGTTTCATATCATATATGTTGCCCATAATTGATTCGCTTTTGCATTTGCTTGTTCATTTTGCTCTCCTCATGTGTTTTTTCAGCGGCTACTTGTCCGTTGTACATTATGGTACTTTTACTTGTTCTATGTAATGAAGTCTCGTATTGATTGAGATGACCTCTCATTCACGTTACATAACAAGGTTACATACTATGTGTGTGTGTGTGTTATGAAAAACATTTGCCCTTTGGTTTTGCTCGTTTTGTAAGATTGCTTATTGTGTGTATGTTCCGAATTATTCGAGCTCCTAGGTAAGGTACTATACAGGTTGTAGATATCACATGTGGTTCATCGAGTCGAATAGCGTTGCAATGATGTTCGAGATCTCTCAAACATATCGATCTTGGATCTCTGCTCCGAGATCAATTGTAAACTTACGCAGAATATAGTGTTTTTTTATGTACGTGGCACAATAATGGATTCAAAAATTAGGAAAACATAATGTACCCAATATCTACTTTGTCAATACTATCAAACATGTGTATTAGCCATTTATGTATCTGAGGATTGATCACGGCAATGGTGCACATAATATAAACAAGAATTTTGGCATGGAGCAGAGTAAGACAAAAATGAACAGCAACTGAACAATATGGATTGCTACATCTTTTCTTCCGCAGTGCTCATCATCAAAGTTTCACATTCAATTCGTGGATAAGAGCAAATTCAGAAGCCAACCTTGTATGATCCAATATCCACTTCAACAATCTATCGACGACGACATCGTCTCCTTCTCATTTTTAATCATGTCTCGTTTTCATAACAAAAAGAATTACTTCTTCATCGTTGGATGGATCGTTTCACGACACAAAGTAGAGTATACCTGGACAAATCTATTTTTTCAAATTGTTCCATGGTTGTGGAATTTTTACACCGTGATAAGAACATCAGCAGCAATCATCTTCGGTAAAATAGAAAGATCTGTGCTACAAACATCCGGCGGTAAAAAAAAAAAATACCGTACGATCCAATGGCAATCAAATTCAAGAAAATGCAAAAGATCCAGTCTTCTTCCTTAAATGTTCTTCTACCATTATTCGATAGACCTGAACGAGAGATTTGATTTTCATTGGGGCGAGCAATGCAATCAATATTTTCTAGGTAATTTACCATTCCACCCCCTGGTAACCTGGATTTCCAATGATGATCTTTCTCTGTACTCTCTGATATCATTGCCATATCCCCCAATAGAGAACTTCTCTCCTCGAGTAGTACACCTACCAACTGGCTTGAACGCCCC
>LIEC01006084.1:0-14360 GCA_001925005.1 Drosera capensis
TGATCAAGACTTAGACCCTATTGACAGATATTCTGATAAACTGACTGAAAAAATGTGACTGACCGTTAAATAAAGTGAGCTGAGCCTGTACTCCTTTGAAGAAGTACACGAATGTAGCAGGATCACTACTGTAAAGATTCTTGCATGAGATTGAAAGGTGAACAAACTGCCAAAGGTGAAAAGAAAGTTTTCAATTTACCGTAGATTCAAATTTTGAAACAAAGGGTAGAAAGCTCTAGGAATCCTAGAAATGAAAAACATGTGTGCATACAAGTCCACTGTCATTTCGATGATTGAAATTCAAATCCATAAAGATAATTCAGATTAAGTCTGTTTATTGATTGTTCTCCATTGAATACTTCCTCGATCAATCTATGTAGACGTGTACATAATACTCCATGCAAGTTCGACCGAACTCGGCCACGGATTTCCTAGTAGTTGAATCTCCTTTCAATCATTGAGTTCTCCACTCATTACTATACTTTTTGGGTGTGGAAGTGCCCAAGTTAATATTTGAATGATGAGGAGCTAGAGAAAGGAGAGAATCTAAGTTCAGAGGCCCTTTTTTTCTTCGTCAAAATGTCTACTCCTAGTAGAGATTCTGGCTTGCAAAAGTTACATGTAGTAGCTAGGCATTGAAATGAATGCTTTCACTTTAATAGGTTCTAGTTAGTTGAGTTACTTTTTTAGCTTCAATCTCTTGTTTATAGTAGCATATACAAATATATTGATCATGTTACATGACATCTACCGTGGAGAGTAGCATGGAAAGATGTAGACTTATACTACATAGAAATGAACCGGTTGAATTCATACAAAAACAGTTGTGGGTATGTCACTCTCACGTCTTCAGAATTTTTGAAACCTTTTTGCAAATACTCAAATCGAGGAACAAGATGGGTCGCCGATGATTATGCAACGGAAGCAATAAGCAAGCGACAATCCTTCCTAAAGTCGAGGACGTACCATATAAATTTCATATACAGGAATCTTAAGCAACTAAGAGGTGTTGAAGATGTGCATTGATGTTTCGAGGAACAATAACAGAGGAGTTGAGTGGGGTTTGATATTGGCATGAAGGTGAACCGGGTTGCATATCACGGTGTCGACTGCATCATTCAGAGTAGCAGAGAAATCATACTTGGCGACATGTACCATCCAACAATGGAGAAAAATGATTCATGTGTCCAAGTTTTATCAAATGCCATGAGCATGATATTACAGAAATAAAGACCAATATGCTGAGGGGGCACTGAACTGAGCAAGCAGGGCTAAAAGGGCTAGTTAGAATCTCTGTCTGTATCTGAATCCTGCAAATGCATTCACTCCAGAATGAAGGCATATGGCTATTTGAATCATCAATGCAAATGAAAACTTTGAGAAAAAAAGAGAAGAGATGTGAATGTGGGGGGCTCCCTTGGTTTGTTTCAGCTGAGAGCTGAGGCAACTGTTTCAAAACTCCAAAGAGTATTGCTGAAACTGTGACTCTTTTTTCAGCAGGTGTTTTTCATTGAAGTTTTTGGGCATCTCTTGCCTCCTTTTGTACGGTTTGCCTAAGGGGTCTGCAGAAAATTTGAAATAGTAATCATGCCTTATAATTAGTGGGTCGGTTTGCTCTGGACCCAGACCTTCAATAGCGTAGTGAACAGGCTCAAGCTGGTAGTTGACCGTAGCATGCACTAACAAAGAGACTCCGTGAGAAGGATCACTAGAAATGACCTCAAGAAACCGTTTCAGAAACAGGTTGAACTGGATCATGAACTCCATTAGTGAAAGTAAGAGCAGATAATTGAGATTTATTGAGAATCCAGCAGAGAAGCGCGACTGAAAGCAATAAAGCAAGGTGGACAAGCACCTGGCCAAATAATAGGTCCAGCTGCCGTCTAGGAAACCAACACAAGGATATATAAGCATCCTCACCACCAAATAGGCGACTAGTTGTCTCCTCAACCCTCGAGGAGCAGGCTGCAATGCCTGCCTTTAAAACCGTCAAGGAAGCCTTCCTCGAGGGTCTACTTACCCATACCTCCAATGCTTCCATAATTTGGAAGGGAAAACCCCATTTCTTTTCACGTGACAGCTACAAGAAGCTACAGATAATTCAAAACTAAAAACTTGCACAAGAGTTTCATTCTATAATATCAAAGCCACAGAAGTTGACTGGAGATTACCACCACGAGGATGAAGAGAAATACATGCTCCTCTTTGAAAATATGAAAAACCCAAGTACCCAACAGAATTCATCCCCCAGGTAAGGGCTAGGAAAGTCTGAGGAAATCCAACCAGGCCCTGCCCTCATACACCTAGCTTATAAGTTATAAGCATAAGCTCCCCATCTCATCACATTCTTAACAAAGATACGTAACATTCAACCACCACCAGGTGGGATTGACCTGGAAACATGTCACAGGACTAGTGCACAAATATCTTCTTACGATTTCCAACAAGTTCCCTTTGGTCCCTCTCTACTCCGCATAAGCTACTGCTTAATCTGGTGCTAACTCATCATGTCAGGAACCAAGGCATGTATATAAAACAGTGTACTCAGGTCAGACTCAAAAGCGGGCAACTGAAATCAACGTATTTGAATACCCGCTTTTCGCGGGGCGGGGGGAGGGGGTTGAAATCAATAAACACTAATCACATCAATTATTGTCATTCCTAAAAATCCTATCTTAGTAAATATTAGAGTAAGAAGTGAATGGAATTACAGCAAGTTAATATCACCTGGACTCTGACTGTTACGGTCCTTTGCTTTCTAATTTGAACTTACGTTAAAGGAAAAGACTTATGGCTTTACATGGCAACCAAAGAGTCCGAGCTGGTTAGCATTCATCCTTCTTCGGGAACCATCATTTGGAACAAATTCTTGCGCATGAACAGAGCTTGGATTCCTCTTAGCTGCTAACTTTACTCCCATAAGAAACTAAGGTGAAGCACGAAAAAAATGACATCGACGAATAAGGTCATGATATAGAGAGAATGAAGGCATCGTACGGACTACTAAAAAAAGGATTTATACCACCCCATGAATAATAACAGTTTCACCTTCGTCATGTTGTTGGTGAAGGAAGCAAGCTTCTTGTATGCGTGGCCTCCGACATTTCAAGTTCAATGACTTCTGTGGGCGAAGATTTCTCCATTCCCATGGCCATGGTCTTGAGTTTCTCCAATTGTATGGCTCGAAGCTCATACCTGTTGCCGCGAAAAAAGCCACAAATCAATGTTTAACCACAAATACCAGATGGCACATGAATACATGATTGATAAATTTTGAGGTTTTTTCTAGGCATTTATCGAGGAATGAGGACTGGTTGCAGAACAATTACTGTTCTCAAACATAATGTAATGGATACAGAATAACCAGAGATTATGAAAGTGTTGTAAATTAATCCAGAAAGGACAGCCATGGTATTGCTATCAGAGAAAGAAAATATAGTCAAGCACCACCTCAAGGGATAGTTGATCCTAGTCGTCCAACAACAAAGCAAAAAGCCATTTTAATGAATGCCCAAGTGTGCAACAGTGCGGTTGAAGTTCGTTCAATTTTCCCCGATTCTTCAAGTTAAAATGAAGAGAATATATATATCGATGCAACCAGTAAACCACTCCTGACCATCACCATGAGGTCAGAGAGATAGGAACCTCTTACTCTGTGACAAAGCTTTTAACAAGTATGAAATATATTCTCCAAAACTGCCGCTCCTTCAGGTGGCGAGGACACAACATATATCTCAGCTGTGAAACTTCCTGCAGAGAGAAATGAACCAGCAGAGGGTTATATAAGACTTGGAAGCAATATGACTTCCAGAAATCAATATGGCATACAGGCATAGTAATAACAGATAGGCATTGCATTGGAGCTATACAGATGGCCAAGGACAGAATATAAGTGAGTAGTCCTTCCACTGGTAGCTAAAACTGATGTTGAAAACTTCTGCGAGTCTATGTACCCAAAATGTGGTTCAAAACAAAAGGTCTGCGTATTTTATGCCACATCTAGACTGCTTCATTCATCCTGCACCACATAGGGTTCTTAGCAACCATGAATCATTTTAGAACGAGTTTCTACTATTTCTAGTGATGTTATGGAGTGAAAGCTGACAAAGTGAGTTACCTTCAAACAGCCCTAAAAAAAATTCTTCACATGTTTCAGTAACATTAGAGGATGCACATCCAGTTCTAGAAAGAATCACTTGAAAGAAATTTAAAACCAGAATTAATTAAAATAACATCGGCAAAAATATTCCGATTACCGAAGAAGCCAATTCGTGCAATATAACTAAGTTGGTCTAGTTTCATGGTAGCGAAATGATGCTGTTCAGTAGCTAGTCCTAACAATCACATATCATGGTTGGTAATTATAAGGGATCGGTATGATAGATTTCCATAGTTACTGAATCAGCTGGAAATCTCTCCGAGAGGACTACGTACACAATTTAAATTGGATGGTGAACTTGGTTGCTATGGTCAGGAAAATAAAATGATTATCAAGACTATAGAAGACAAATCATGGAAATGGCGATGAAAAGATATGTATGGGATTGGATATGCTTCAATCACACAGTTAGTGTATATAACATGAACCCGAAAGTTAAACATTATAAATTATTTGTTCATGCAATTTCTTTGGTTGACCTGCTGGTTAGATTTTGCTGCTAGTCCTACTTATCCTGTTGCTAGCAAGTAGTGGTTGATGCATTGTTTCCATCTCTGAGATGGAAACTGGTGTTTAGTCGTGCTTGATGAAGTTCATTATTTGCGGAAAGTTAACACTTGAAAGTATTTTCTAACTGGTGACAAGCCTGATATCTCGTCTACTAAAGAGCAGTCTAAAAGAAGAAGTACAATCATATTAAACGATGCCAAACCCTTCATAGGTTCTAACGAATGCATCACGAGCTCAATCTCTCAGGTGGCCTCACACCACAAACCATATTCTATCTACATTTAAAAGTTATAAGAATTTCATCCAGTACCCAAAGGTTCCCTAATTTATAGGCTACCACAAAAAAGAAAAACATGGGAGTTCACAAACAATATCCACCAAATCAAACGAGAAAGTTGGTGAGAGCCAGGCAATGCTGATTTGGTTTTGGATCGACAGCTAATCACTATTGAACTTCACAATAATTCAGTTTCTAATCATTCCAAGCATCAAATTGTCACCAAAACATCCATCAACTTTGAAACAAACTATCCAAATGCAAACCATTAGCCTCTTGATTCATGATGACTTAGAACTTCAACCACCAAAAGAGTAATTGAATAGTAAGCAGAAAGGGAAAAGCCTAATTAAGGGGTGCAGAACCTTGGCTTTCGAAAGGATAATGGTAGCATGCTGCTGCTGCCATTCCGATAAATCCATCCTCACACCACCTGAACTCGTTGGAGCCTCATCGCTTACATCCTCTACAAAAAGAACCCAGGAAAATAAATACCAGTCTAAGTTGCAGACAATGTTACAACCGGATAATATTCTCATCCATATAATAGAAGCTTGAGCTATTCATAAATTTGGATCTTCACTTCCTCCCCAAGTGATTAAAGGAGCTAGGGCACCATGGTGTCACAAGTTGGGATTGTGCAACCCTTGTCCACTTTACACATAATATGAACTAGAAAATCACATCTTACATGCTTCAGAGTTCAGACCAAAGAGCAACTTTTGTTACCATACAAATAATAACACCTTTCAAGAAAGAGCTCCAGCACTTGCTAATGCTAGAGTTACAAAACCTCAACATCGAACAAAATTTGGGAATATAAATGTAAAATCATGGGTTACCCTACTCAGTGCAATCTATTTTTAGGAGTGATAGCATGTTTCACACGGCACCAGAGTAGGTAGGTCAAGAGTTCGAATCCTACAATCCTGCAACTTCCATTTGTCATGTGTTGGTATTTGTTTGATACTTGAATCGTGTTGGACCAGTACATGGCCCACGAGTCACGACCATGCTAACTTCCACACCAGGGAGAAGAGAATACGAAGATACAATGTTTTTCTACACTTTTCACCTCGGCTTGGGTTTTTGATACAGCTGGTTCACAAGAAAAAAACACACTCAATTCCTAACAATTTGTTCATTTTCGTTTCACTTAAAAATGAACATCCATGGTTCAGCTTTAAATATATCCGAGTATCAATCACAACCTATCCCCTTTTCCAGCAACAAAACAAAGGCAGAATAAACCACTCAAATCTATTCACGCGAAAATAACGAAACCCAGAAACACTTGACAACAAGAAATATCCAAAATCAAGGGCATAGAAAGATTGATAGAGAAATCCGAACCAGGGAGCTCGAAATTCTTGAAGGTATCGACGGTGAACGACTTGACATGTTCGATTAACATATCCGTGACTCCGTAGAACTCATCATCCGACCCGTTTTGGTGGGTCGATGAAGAAGTGGTCGGCGGCGTCGGAGAATTTCTCCCTCGGCGGAACCACGACAGCATCGGCGATTTGGTATTCAGTTCTTTACCTTGTGGGCATCATCTTTACGTTTTCAGATGTGCGCAAATGAATATACATCGTACTGAGAGGATTACTGTTTGACGTGCGATATTAAAACAAGTGTTACAATGGAATTATGTATGTTCCTTGTGAATGCGAAACAAAAACAGTTTAGCTTTTATGGTTGAATAAACCTTTTAGGAAAAGAAGATCAAAATTAAAAATATGCTTTAATGAATTTAATTTAGAAAATGATTATTTAAATCAACAATAATTTTTTGATGATGTGTTTAAATTATGTGCTTCATATCGACACTATTTACACAAAACCACAACGATTATTTTTACAAAACCTCGTTTCAATTTCAAAATAATATAGAACATGAAGTCATAATTAAGATGAAGAAATGGTGTTTTTTTTTTTTTGGGCAAATCCACATGCAAAAAATATGATTCGTTCTCGAAACTCATTGTAACATTTTACTAATCATGATTAGCGATTTGGATGTTTTATCATAAACTCATTCATTCCAATTGAAGACTAATAGAATTTTGATCCACACTTTTTTTAACAATGAAATTTTTCTTACTCATTCGAATTTAACGTTTAAAAAAAAAGTGATCTAATTAATGTGAATCAAATAGCGTGTGGCAGGTGAGGTGGATTCACAAATATTGATCAAATATGTACAAATATATCAGGCAGTCACATTATAATTTTAAATCATTGAAAAAAATAATACTCTTTTTCGTCTTATAAATACATACAATTTTTTTTATCCCAATTTATTAGTAGTCTTTATTCTTTTAGCAAATTTTTAATATAAAAAATAAAATAAAATAAAACCAATTATTTTTTATTATATTGCGTCCACACATGTATAAGATCATATCAACCCGTGTTTGTAAATCAGACAACAATTTACACAGTGTGGACTTAGATGTTTGCTGTATTCGAAGCATGCTTGCTTATGGCCTGTTGGTATACGAGTGCCTGTGCTCATCTTCACTTTATCGAAATGATGAAACAAAAAACAAGGAATCAAATAACTGGTGCTTTGTGCTTGTTTTCATTTCATAGAAGAGAAGTCATTTTATTTTTCTTTCTTGACTTTTTATCTTGTTATTGAATTTGGTTTTCATAATTTTTAAATTATTGATTATCTTTTGTTTGCATTAGCGTGAATTACCTATTTTATGTCACAGTAAAATCATTCGATATTATAATGTTTGAGGTTGATTAGTATGAATCAATTTATAAATTCAAAACACGATTTTTTTTTTAAATGTTACATATTGTTGCTTAAAATTATAAATCAAAAAACGATAATTAAAACATAAGCTAGTAACACAAATTTAAAAACACTCTGAAAAATAAAATATTTTATTTATTTAAAAAAGATCCTAAATATTACATTCACTAATTCACATGAAATGGAAACAGAAAACAAAAGAAAGCGGGCTCAGTTGATCACGATATTCAACAACAAAGCCCACGTACCTCATTGTACCCTCATCATAGCCCAATCCAACCCCGGCCCATAACTCCCAACTCTCAAAAGCCCATCCACACTTCCCCTTTGTATATAAACCACAAACCCACCC
This sequence comes from Drosera capensis, assembly GCA_001925005.1. Lineage (NCBI taxonomy): Eukaryota > Viridiplantae > Streptophyta > Magnoliopsida > Caryophyllales > Droseraceae > Drosera > Drosera capensis. Next base: position 8,069 of record LIEC01006084.1, read on the forward strand.
AATTCCCAAACCCTAGCCGTTCGCTCCACCATTGTCGTCTTCTCTCCCTGTGCCTCATCGGAGCTCGAATCCAGTCCCCAAAAAATGGTGAACGGGTCGGCGCTTATGTCCCACAGGGTCATCATCGACGCGAGACACCACATGCTGGGTCGCCTCGCCTCGATCGTGGCGAAAGAGCTGTTGAGCGGGCAGAGAGTGGTGGTTGTACGGTGCGAGGAGATCGCGTTGTCGGGGGGATTGGTGAGGCAGAAGATGAAGTATCTAAGGTTTCTAAGGAAGCGGATGAATACGAAGCCGTCTCATGGGCCGATCCATTTCCGGGCTCCGTCAAAGATATTTTGGAGGACTGTTAGGGGGTAATGGATTGAATGATGATTGTGATTGTTATTTTTGTTTTGATTATGACTATGATGATTTGTTTGTGTGAATTTGGGGAATGAGTTAGTGGCGTTGTGGTGTATGATTTGTCCGAGGGAAGTGAATGTGGATGTGAGTTGATAGATGGTGTTGGATTTAGATTTGATTGGATTTCGATGTTGAAGTAGTGAGATGAGACGTTATATAAAGGTGTTTTGATGAGGTGTTGGATATAGATTTCATTTTTGGGAAATGTGTGAAGTTCGAACTAGGTGTAGTTCGAGGAACGGCTGTGATACTGAAGAGAGGAACGGGTCCGTGAGATTGCGTTTCGGAATAGATTTGATAGTTGTAGAGCTGGTATTTTTCAATTCATTGGTTGTTTTTTTAGAGTTTAAGGTTGATGAGATTGGTTAATGTTTTTAGGTTTCATTGTATTAGTATCCTAAAGGGATTGGTTTTTCTCCCAGGATAATTGATTGGTTGTGAATTCGGCAAAGAATAGGAATGGAATTCGCAAAATCTGTGTGAATCGTCGGTTGCTGCTCTAGTAACAATGTTTATGTCAATTCCATTGGGTTTTCTCGCACCTTGCTGCTTTGGAATTGGATGCTTAAATTGGTAGATTGAGGTCTTTGTTGTACAAGGTTCTGGTGGAAAGTGGCGGGCCTGATCGAGTGAAATCAACCTGCTAGTTTGCAAGTTTGATGTAGTTTCAATTGTGAAGATGTCATCGTTTAGTGCTAGTGCAACCTTTTTTTATACAATCATATAGGTTTACGTATTGATGAATAAACCTGTAGTTCTCTTTTAAGGCTATGTGTGATTAGGAATGGAATTCACAAAATCTGTGTGAATCGTTGGTTGCTGCTCTAGTAACAATGTTTATTTCAATTCCATTGGGTTTTTTCGCACCTTGCTGCTTTGGATTTGGATGCTTAAATTGGTAGATTGAGGTCTTTGTTGTACAAAGTTCTGGTGGAAAGTGACGGGCCTGATCGAGTGAAATCAACCTGCTGGTCAATTGATGTAGCTTCAATTGTGAAGATGTCGTCGTTTAGTGCTAGTGCAACCTTTTTTATACAACCATATTGGTTTGCGTATTGATGAATAAACCTGTAGTTCTCTTTTAAGGCTATCTGGCCTGAGTTGAGAGACTTGTTGCTGTTTGAAATTGGCATGATATCGATGGGAACAATCCAAGCCATTGACATTATAGTTGGACTGTCAATGGCCAATGCAGTCCACTATGCAAATCTTTCCCATACTGTTGATTGTCCTAGTTCAAGCAGAATTTGTGATGGAACTTACATTGTCCAATTGTATAATTAGCTCCTAATCAGTTGGACTGTCAATGCCATTGACATATATGGCTGGACTGACAATGCTGTCAATTGTGCAAATCTTTCCATACTGTTGATTGCCCAAGTTCAAGCAGAATTTGTGATGGAACTTACATTGTCCAAATGATCAAATGGCTCCTAATCATCCAATTAATTTGTTCCTAATTGACAACACGATGGCTCATTTTCCCAAGTTCGTCTTAATAAATGGCAGATTTATCCGGAGTTTAGCTAAATTTGAATATAGCTTTCTTTTGTGTTTAGGAGTAATATTCATTCTGCTTTTTTAATTCCACTTATGATTCCATTGTTAATATAACTTTCATTAGGGAAATGAGCATAAGCACTGATGAGATGCACATGCTTTTAACGTAGGATAACCCTCTTGACCCTCGATATCCATTTGTATGTATGTATAGTATGATTCCTCACAAGACCAAGAGAGGAGCAGCTGCATTGGCTCGATTGAAGGTGCACGAGGGAGTACCTCCTCCTTATGATAGGCTGAAGAGAATGGTTGTTCCCGATGCACTGAAGTAAGTTGCTGGGTTCTTGTTTGTTTCCTATTGCTTACATTTTAAGATGCCAGATTCATGCTTTATTGTTTTTATTTGAATACGCATGAGCTGATCTTCCTGTTTTGAAGTCTTTAGCCTTTAGGTCCTTCACATCATATTAGTTCAACATCAGCTTTTTAACCATTTTTATTTTTTTGGTTCAATAGGGTACTCAGGCTTCAAAAAGGTCACAAATACTGCCTGCTTGGTCGACTTTCCAAGGAGGTTGGCTGGAACCACTATGACACCATCAAGGTAAGCTCCCTTGTTCTGGAACACCTCTTATGTCTGAAGATTAATGTTCACTTTTGTCACTTGAAAGTTTACACCGGAATTATTTGCTTTTGTTTTGGAATTATGCCCCAAGTGTTACGAACTAAGTGCTTGTGCTCTATGATGATTTAAAACTCGATGCGCAAAAATTTATTATTTGATAGAGGTGGAATGTTATTCACTTTTTCATAATAATTGTGCCAAAGAGCCACTCGCTTATTTATGAGTTCATCTGTCCAGTTCATGAAGTGTTAAAAAACGAATTTCCTCCTTGCCTTTGGAACAATGGTTTTTTCTATTGAAGTCAACCTAAAAATAGTGAACATTTTGGTTGAACAAATATTGTGGATGTAGTGCATGGTGGGATTTTTGGTGGCCCGATTTATGGGACTGCTGGTCTTGCTCTAACAATCATTGTCAACACACTTTATGAGTGCATGAAACCCACACATTGCTCGAACTAGGTTGAATAGTTGGTGATTTTGGAGCAATAATGACAGTTTTCCTGACTGATGCATCTCTATTGGAGATAGTGTTCCAACTCTTTGATTGTGAAGAAACCTTGGTCTCATTGAACAAGGGGGTGGTGACGTCTTATAAAACTAATCATATTTGTTTGGTGCATCCATGTTGAATTGTCAAGTTCGCATGTGTAGATAAAAATAAAATTCTCCACTATTATGTATAAATACTCTTTCACGTCTAAAAGCCTTGACTTATTGTTAAGTTATTATTATCATGTTGTTGAATTGGATACACTAAGCATTTCTCTTTAACGGTTGATTTTTTTTCCTACTTGCAGGAGCTTGAGGAGAAGAGAAAGGAGAAGTCCAAGGTTTCTTATGAGAAGAGGAAGCAGCTGGCCAGATTGAGAGCGAAGGCAGTGAAGGTTGTAGAGGAGAAGCTTGGCTCCCAGCTCAATGTCCTCGCCCCAGTGAAATACTGAATTGCTTGCATCCTGTCGAGTTTGTAGACAATTTTAGGAGTTAGCTATCTATGTACTTGCCAATGATTATGTTTCATTTTGATTTTGGAGATCCTCTTCTCAACCTACATCTTCAGCATCATTTTGTTGGTTTTGGATGTTACTTTGATTTAGCGAGCGTGCTCAATCATAACAGGTTTGATGTTTCTTTTTCTGATGACCTGTTTGTCGTCATGACATGTATCGTGTCGGTTATCTGTCCAATGAATTTCTTTGGTAGTCTCGCTTTACCACTGTTTTCAGGCTTTAGATGCTCTGGCTTGAAGGGGAACGCTTCTTTCTTCTTGCCCTGATATTTCTTTTTTTGAATTGATTCAACAAGAATAGTTGCCTGCTGTTGGAATTATAGTGCCTTCTGATTCAACACGAGAAGGAAATCTCAGGATATATCTGGCTTCAGCCTAGGGTTCTTTCATTGGATTGTGTTAAACCAAGTCTTCTCTAGTCACTTTATGCTTATGTTGGTGTTGTTGCTTGGGTTGCGAAATGTCTGCTTGTTGATGATGGCCAGCTAGCTTTCTGTGAGCCATCGGGTCTGACGAAGGTTTGGCGTCCTGGCCGAAGTGCCGCTTGCTTGCTAGTTGGAGTAGCAATGCGGCTTTTTTCGATACTAAGAACCATGACTTCCATGGTTCTTGTTTTCTGAACGGGTATGGAAATTTGCTCGCCAGAAACTGTGATGAATTGTGACTAATAGGGCAGATATAAGGAATCGTGTTGGGTTGCTGTCTTTGCACAACAGATCGGATCCATCTTCTTGTGTATATATTTTATGTTCGTACACATGATACTTCGATGATGAAGTCTCTCGGTGTTAAATCATCATCTGGAAATTGTTTGGGATAATGGGCGGAATCTGTCTTTGTTACTCAAATCGTGCACACGAGCAGATCTATCGATAGTGTCTCAACACAAATATGGAGCATGTTCATCTTCATGATGTACTCAAGTCTGTTTCGCAAAAAAAAAAAAAAATTGTGTATTGTAATTTGAGAAAAATGTCCAAATGATGGCCACAGTTCCCTTAGATGATGCAACAGAGACAGTCTAACAATTAGTTTCATTTTTTCATATTGTAAGTTGAAAAACTCATTTTACAACTTAATAAATATATATTATTAGATTTTATTTATAAAATATATTAGAACTTTTTTTTTGAAAATAATATATTAAATTCTTATTCATACGTATTCACAGGTATATATTTTTCAACTTAAAATTTTAAAAAATAGTATTTGTTGCTATCAGTGTGCAACAACTGTTGTAAAAGGACACACCGAAATCTGTATTGTTAAGATCATCTTATGTATTTGTAAATATAGTAGTGGTTAATTTATATATACTTATTTAGATTATTTCCCTAAAATAAAAAATCCAAAAAATTATACGGTGTAGAAATGTTGTTCAGAACTCCACATTATTATGAACGTATGTTTGATTTATCCATCCCAAATTTTATATAATTAATAAATATCAGTTATTAAATTTATTTAACTATTAGATTATAGTATAATGATTGATATTGTAATGTTTTTAAGTCAAAAGAGTTGTGTATTACTCATTTGATTTTCATTATTCAATATATATATATCGTGGAGAAGTTTGGGTTTGTGGTTCCAAAATATTTTTCACCGGATTGGGAGGGGTGTATATTCGGCACTCAAACGCTAGCAACCCACACATAAAAAAGTTGAGAAAAATAGGCCACGAAATTTTCAACCATGACCAACAAGCAAATCAAAAAAATAATATGACAGGCAATCAAAGTGTCTCTTTTTTGACTTGTTCAAGTTTGACAGACAACCACATTGCCTTAGCGTTTATGGTGCAATGGAATCAGCTGACGAAGCTGGTCGACATCATTTGTTTACATTTTCGCACATATGCTTTTATACCATTACCGTTGGACCAGACTCCCTACCATCTTCTATCTGCCTTTCGGTTCTTTCTGTTGACTCTAGGAAATTATTTATGTATGTATACTTTCTAATTGACATTTAATAGTATATATATCTAATTACATATTTTTTCATGTGAAATCATTATAAACCGCAAATCAATTAATATTCTAATATAATTTATTTTTTCTTAATTGTTACAGCAAATCACACTAACTCTAAAAAAATATATTAATTCTTCAACAAATTTCACAAAAACTCACCATATAAAATCTCGCGTGGAATCAAATGATTATAAATAAATTGGAACGAAGAGCGTATTACAATTCACATATAAACTATGAATAATGGAGGATGAAATGCTTATGTTTTAAGATTAATTAGAGATTTTTTAAGTTCAAATGATTTCTCCACATGTAATTTTATATATGATTGTCACAAATCCATCAAATATAACCAATTGTGAAGTACATGTTTTTCCTCAGAAAATGGCTTAACTATAGATTTCATAATGCGAAAATTAGAAAAAAATAATAGGTTGAAAATCGGTAAAAAACAAAAGAATATTCATCCTATAAATACATTATGAAAATATTCATAAACTTAAATTCACCCGCTATCTTAATTTCTATCTATACAAAAAATCTATAACTGAATTATTTACTATTATTTAGAAATTATAAAAATCATAATTTTATAGGTAATTTAATTTGATTAACTCAAAAAAATTATTCATAATTTTTTATAATTATCTTTAAAAATATCACCCCTTTTTACCCACCTCTGACCGGCCTACATCCCTTTATTCATTTTAGATTACATCCCTTTATTCATTTAATTTGACTTCATTTCCATCTCTCTCAATCTCACCTCACTTTT
>LIEC01006085.1:0-18488 GCA_001925005.1 Drosera capensis
TAATTAAATATCAAATATCTCTATTTTATTAATCAATAAAATAAATAATAATAATAATAATAATAATAATAATAATAATAATAATAATAATAATATCAAATAGATTTTTAGAAACTCTACCTTGTGTCCCATAGATGCAACGGAATTACGTATATCCCAAAGAAGAGTATGTAATGCAGGGGCGGAGCTGGAGGAGTTGGCAGGGGCTAGGGCCCCTCAGGTCTACTGGTTACACGTTCCCGTTGTTACACAACTTTTTTGTGGTTTGAATCCCAGTGGCGTCGCACTATGTCTTTTTTTGCTTCTTTTTTCTGGAATTTACTTTAGAGAAACGGCTCACGAGCACTATTTGATAGGACGCCTTCTTTAAATTCAGTTTCTTGTACATTTTTGTACCAATATATTGTAAAACTAAGTTCTGGATTTCAAATGAATTGAAATAATCATGCTTCATATTTTTTTCATTGAATTTCTACATGAAAACTTGATTAATGGTAGAGTTTGTACTACAATTATGGATGTAATACAGTACTTAATATCAATTATTATATAGAATAATTGGTATGAAGGTGGAAAAAAAATAGATATGAAGACAAATGTAAATATGTGTTTTGACTATGGATACACTATGTATATCTAAACTTAAAATTTAGATCATATTTCAATATCATTTCCAAAACTCATTTAATATTAGCAATAACAAAATTATAATTATTAAACATATCTTTCATTCTAAAAATTTTAGTTTGTTGTGCTTTTAAACCCCCTTCAGAATTTTTAAGCATGAAATACGCTTTATTGCTCAAATTTTTTCGACCCCCATCATGAAAAAAACCCTAGCTCTGCACCTGATGTAATGCAACTATATATGTACTCCTTGTGGAAATTTTCAAATGTGCATCGGCGTGTATTCAGTCAGTTGTGTATTTAGAACATCCACAATGATAGTGTGAAATCAACCTTTAAAAAAAGAAGAAGATCCGAAGCATTGTTTACAAGGTGTCAATTTTTTTAAGGGGCTATATGTACACTAGTTGAGAAGATTAATAAGTCGGAAAAAATCGATGATAATAAAACGACGTAGGAATTAACTTAAGAAACCTAAATATCAGGAAAAAAAAAAAAAACACCCACATCATCACAAAACAATATGTGAAAAAAAGATTATAAATCATATTAGATCGTTCTTAATATATTTGGTCAACTGATTACATCGGTTATATTTATAGATCCACTAAAAAGAATTAAATAAATCTAATCTTAGGCGCACGGCCTGCAGCGTTCTCTCGTCGTGTCCAGAGACTCCAGTCAGACCTGAGGCACAACCGTGCGGATGAAGCACAGCCACCCAACTCATATTAGATAATCCTGTTTGGGTTACAAGATCATCACTCCAACTCAAGCCAACGTACATCCATATTTTATTATAACATTTTATGAAAACATCCGATTGAAAACACCATAAATAGAAAGCCTGCGGACTTCAAATTCATCATAAATAAAAAGCCTACGGACTTCCAATTCGAGATACTATAATTCTAGGTACACAATTATACAATTATTGAATTGGAATTGTAGCCCGAAGAGGATCGTCCCCTCCCAGAAAGTGGGATATGCATTGGCGTGATGCGGCGGCGAGTACACGGTACTCACTTGTAATGTGCGAGGGAATAGTTCATTCTCTGTTCTTATACAAAACAGAAACCAGTTCCCCGATGTGGGTAAGCTCACCCACCTCTTCTCATCAACCAACATCCTCTGCTCTCTCTTCAACTCTCGCTCTCCCGCGCAATTCTTGGAACTATTGGTTGCGACTTGGAACTGAAAAGGAGAAGAGGAATTGGGAGGTTTTCTGATTGGGCCGATTGGGGATGCTTCCTTGGTGGCTTCTTGCTTGGAGTTGGAAATGTAACATCTGTTTTGGGTATGAATCTTTTTGCATTGCATGATATTTGTGAGAATGTGATAGAAATGGGACTTGCTTGTTTGTTGGTTTTGTTAGGGTTTTGGGTCGGGGTGAGGGGATTGTTGCATGTTAGGTGTTCGATGAAATTACTCGGTGGGTTTTGTTTTGATAGGACTGTTCCTCATGCTGTTACGATACCGGATTGGGTTTTGGTAGGAGTGATTTCTCAACATCGTGCCACGGCGCGCGTCTGATAGTTTGTAAAAGGGAGAACCCTTTTATCTGAACACTTGCTTTGCTAGGTTGCCCTCGATGTTTCAGAATTCAACTGTTCAATGACTCAGTCTAGAAGCTCTGATGGATAATGGAGTTCTACAAGAAAGAGTGAAGTCACAAGTTTGCTCCGAGCCCGTGTTGGGATATCTAAAACAAATAGGGAAGTGACAAAAACAGAAATACTTTCATGTCAAACCTTTGGAACTGTGTTCAAATCGAACAATATGATCGCATTTTCGTAACCTTTAAGATGGTACCATTTACTATTGCGTGCTTGATTTCTAATATGCATGAATCTTTATAAGTTGCTTTTGTGATATAGAAAGACTGGAATAATGGAGTTGGGAATGATCTGATGAAGCCATTTCTTTTGTGGTGCTGCAGGAAACATTCGACTCTTGGCTCTTACATGCTTTTCTAATCTGAATTCGTGGTACAAACTTTTCAGGAAAAATAATAAGATGATTATCCTGTTCATGGCTCTAAAACGTGGTCGAAGAAGAGAGACATCATATGAACTAAGTGTCATTGCTGTTTCTTGGACACCGGTGATTTATGATCCATAGATGGATGGAAACTGAGGATTATGAGTACTGCAAACATGAAAATGCAAGAGAAGACTAACTGCTGGTCTTGAAAAAGACTGCTATTATAGCTTGATGGGGTTCTGACTGAACTATTGTAAGTTTCTGCAGTTTTCGGATCCTTAATTTAAGGTTCTAACTTCTAAACGAGGTTAACGGCTGCTGGTTGTGATCATACATGAGATACTCCTAAATGGCAGCATCATTTTTTTATGTTTTTTGGAAAAATATGTTTTTATGCATTTAAACAAAGTACTTTCCTGCTATGACCTTGTCCCGTGAACTTTTCTTCAATGAACTTTGTATTTTAATTGAAGGAAAACTCACATACATGAGATGAATCAAGTACACACACTTTTTGGTACAACATGCATAAATGAAGCTAGTAGAATGATGTCGAATTCAATTGCAATCTATATGTTCTTTTTAGATGATGAATGAAATACAGTATAACCGGATACCAATTCTTTTTCATGACTTTATCATGCAGGCTCGAAGATCGTCGTGGTTGATCCTGATGAATCCCATTATCTCATCGTGGATCCATTCGAATTGTTCCTTGAAGGGATTGACAACCTTTCTCGGGGGGTAATTGTCTATGCAGTCATCCCAAACATTGCGGTCTTCCACGTCCCTCATGACCTCCCACAGACAATTGTTGCACTTGAATCCCGCTCCGAAGCTGATCATCATGATCTTATCGCCTTTCTTGAGCCTCTTCTTAGCCTCCATATAACCCAGCACATACCAGAACCCTGCAGCCGATGTGTTACCCCATCGATGAAGCGTCATCCTAGACGGCTCCATGTCGTAGTCACTCAATTGTAACCCCTTTCCAGCCCCGTCGACGACTGCCTTCCCACCTGGGTGTATGCAGAAGTGTTGGATCCCGGACTTGAAGTTCAGTCCGGTTCCTAGTCCTTCAAGCTTGGAGTTTCCGAACTTATTCCATAGAATCTTAACTTGGGATACGATGAAGTAACGTATGAGTTCCCTTATGGGAAGTACTTTTGGTACAAATACTTTAAGGTTCTCTTGGAAAATTATGGCTGCTGCCTTGGTCAGGTACTTTGTGAGGCGGAAGCCGGGGTATCCCTCGTCGTCTTCCATTTGGTAGCAACACTTGTATGCTTCATCGCTTGCCCCGTGATGGGTCCTTACCAGGCATCTGAGCTTGATCAGGGCTTGGTGCTTCAGGGAAGGCTTATTGGTGAACAGCATTGAACAGCCTCCTGCACGGAACAGGACGTTCGATAGCATGAACGGTCGCTCTTTGCCACAATACCAATGTGATCCCATGCACTCCGTGCTCAACAAGATCGCGTACATGCTCTTGTGAACCTTGAACAATTGTTCTAACAGGTTGACGCCGATGATGCTAGCGCTACATCCCATTCCTGTGATATTATACACCCTAACGTCTTCCCTCATCTTGTAGCGGTTCACAATACGTGATGTCAAAGATGGCACGGTGGACAACAACGAGACGTTCACCACGAGGATGTCTATCTCTTGTGGCAAAACTCCCGACTTCTCAAAGAGCTCGTCGAGAGTGCCAAACATGATCTCGTCCATCTCCGTGTGGGCATCGGAGAGGGTAGCCATGTTTTCTCTGCCTTCGATGACAATCTTGGGGCAGTAGGTGTTTTCTCCAATGCCAGAGCTTACAATGGTTTTCAAGAGGTATCGGTACTCGTCTAGGCCGAGATTCTTGTTTCTTAGGACGATATCTGCACCCTTTTTCGTGTCGAGGCGCCTGTCCTCCGGTGCCTTGAAGCACGCATAGTGAAGCATGTAGCATTGCTGCCCTCTCCTCTTGATTGCCCACTTCAATAGAAGGAGAGCAAGGCAATACAGAGAGATTGATAATATGGTGAGAAGCTCCATGGGTGATGGAAAACACAGGAACTTTTAGAATGAGAGTTTGAAAAGATTTAGCAATGAAGTTATTGCTTTAGCAAGTGAAGCTGGCTGCTGTTTAGAGTCTATATATATATATATGGGGAATGATCCACATATGGGGAATGATCTACTGTTAATATTACAGTTAATATTGGCAGTCAATAAAACCCAGTCATCTATTTGAAAAAATAAATGGTTTGATTAAAAACAAACTCATCCTCATGGGATAAAAAGAACATGTCGAAAAAAATTACAGCGACTATCACACAAAGTAAAATTATCAATTTATTCCCTTTCGGGATAATTTATAGCTGATGAATAAAAGAAAAAACCAATTGTCATCCGGGAGTCTTTTTTCAGGATGACGGGTTTTTTTTTTTCGGGATGTAACGAAATTTTTTTGAATCTTAATCATCAATCTCACAGATAAACGGTTATGTATTGTTGACTGTCAAAAGTTGCACGGTCAACGTATGTCATGGATCATCAGCCTATAGATACATATATATATATATATGTGGATCAAGACCATGAGGTATGATTTCTTGGGGTTGATATTGTCATGGTAGACTGTGAAAATCGTATTCTCTCCGTCTTATTTAAATTGCAACGTTGTATTTTGAGAAATTTTATTATTCGTCTTAATGATGTAAGATAATTATGTTATTGGTTTAGAATTGAAGTATATAACTTGAACTATCATTAGTATTTTCAGATCATTTTGATAATTTTATATAAAACGATAATTTTAATTGTTGCATAGATGATTCATAACGTGAATAATTTTATTATTTATATAAAATAACGTTGTAATTTTATCATGCCAAACGAGTGCATGCAATAAAAATCGGAAACACAATGAAAACTGAAGTGTCCTGCAGAAAATAATGATGCCCACGGAGAGAGTGCATACAATAAAAATCGGAAACACAATGAAAACTGAAGTGTCCTGCAGAAAATAATGATGCCCATTGAATACCGTAGACTCGTAGTCAGAAAAACAATCGTTTTTTTTCTGTTTCGTCTCGTGGTTCTATATTACAAACATGAAACATAAACCCACACCACCCACACCGCACAGTATCTGATTAAACATCAATTGGTTAATTTGTTTTGTCACTGCTAGTCCTACCTGGATCTGTCTCCTGCATTGCTATTTTTTTTCTCAAAAATCTTTAAATCAGTTTTCGTTGACAGGTTCATCATAAAGTAGTTCGACACTCAACAGATTTTGATCCGCTGATCCTGCATTGCTACTTGCTAGACAGGGAAATCAAGCATGCACATGCACCATCTTTCTTCTTCTTCCCGTATTTGCATGACATTCAAGCTTCAAACAAACCTGGATTCATACAACAGCAAACTTGAGCCTGTTTTAGTAGTGTTAATTTGGATGTATGACTTCTACACCAGCGTCGTCGAGTAATCAACGTTATAGAAGTCTCGAGTTTATGATGGGAAGCACAGAATGCCCGTTAGTGTCCAATTTGCTCCGTTTTGAGGGCGCATTCTGTCAAAATCTCGTACTTTTGATAGCGGTTCAAACAAAAAACTTACACTTGATCTTGAGAAGTACTAGAAGATGTTTTTGATTAATGATTGAACTTATAAGTTATAAACCACATATACGTCATGAGCTTATCTGAATATGTGATTTGATTGCGAATTTGCGACAGCCAATTAAGTTTCTATGAATCATAACTCAACAAATAGTTTTAATACGATGTTTCATAAATCAGTCTGGTCAATTTATAAATGGAGGAAGATGAGTGAGCCAGTTCCTTTTATAGGTTAGATAAACAGTAATACTAGTAGTGCAAACTAATACAGTAGTAAAACATACGAAAATAAGTGACTGTACTAACTTCAGACAAGAAAGCTCAGTCTCTCTCATATGTTTTTTAAATTATTTTTTAAAAAATAATAATTTTTTTAAAAATTTAATGTGAAAATTACAGTTTACTTGATACTGTTACTGTAACCCACCATCCCCAAATTGAAAACACACCGACACACATTCTACGCACCTCATGTCACCCGATCCACATTGGGTAACAAATTGCATTTCTTTATTTTGCAGGAAAATACCGTGAATACTTCTATTATCTTTTCTCACTTAATATTTTGCATTTCAAGATATAATTTAATACGATTAAATATTATTTTTTATAAAATTATTATGAGACATTAATGATAGATTAAATTTGAATTTTAATCTTGAGTCAATTTAAAGTTTTTTTTGATATTATTGAAAATAAAAACGAAACATTTTAAAATACGTGTCGTTATAAAAATGATTGAACCGAAGGAGTAATACTCTTCCGTGCAAAAAGACGTGATTGCTTTCTCAAATGTATCACTTGATTGCTTGCTCAAAAGTATAGGGATAAATTTTGACTTAACAAGATTAAAGGGAGACTTGTTTGTCAAGCTAATATGTTCTCAATGATGCTCTCTTCGTCTTCGGACACATGCAATTTTAACGAGAGAGTTGTTTATGGAACTAAAATTTAATTTGCATCACGAGTTGATCAAATTTTATTTATTTAATTTATCGTGAAACACTAATTAGATTAAATAATATATTTTTTTCGTTTTATATTAAGTATAATATTGAAGTTTTCATAAAAAGTTATGTATGTTGATTTTCATATATAAAGATTATAATATCCCTGAGTTTGTGTGAGAGAAAATAAAGAGAAAAAAAAATGATAATTGGATGAGTTGGTATGATATAAAATAAAAAGTAAAAATGTTTTGATTATTTTTTAAGAAACAAAATTTCAAACAATATAATATTACCATTATTATAAAATATTCAAAAAAAATATTATATTTATTTTAAAACGAACAAAATATCTAAACCTGCATTATTTCATAAGAAAAAGTCGACTCATTATTATTGATAAAATACGAAACTTTTCAAAAGTATATTTTGATGAGTCACAATGGTGACCGTGCTGCATTTATCAGGAGACTCAGTAATTCCAAACATCAATGTTGCGTGCGTTGAACTATGTGCCGCGGATATCAAATGGCTAATTGATTCAAGATCAGAATTTGTAACTTGTCCCCACTTCATTTTTTCTAAAATAATAAAATAAAATACGGAGTAACCAGAATTTGTCATTTGTGCAGCTCACGCTTCCAATGTGAATGGATTTTAAATTGTTATGAGGAGTGAACATCACTACACCAGAGCATTCATTTATGGTACTTTCCACATTTGAATTTGCTTTTGCAAAATAGTAACCAATTTTGTTGTGCACATTTATAGCAGAGTTTATGTTATCATGAAAATATGTATGTTACTCCCAACCGCACCAAATGGATCACTTAGTTTTGTGTTCAAGCCCCACGGGTTCATGTTTCCTCTTTTTGGACAGGTTCGTTACGTCCCTGCTCCGATATCGGATTGGACCAACATTTCTCGTTAAACCTACAACCCCGTCGTCGAGGAATGATAATCAAAGAATCAGAATCAAATCGATAAACTCCCGAAGAGGAGAGATAGATTGGAGTGCTATTAATCGACGAATGTATTGTGATAACGCGACGATGAAAGTGAAATCGAGTAGCTCCCAGGAGACGGACGCTGTACCTTTTACACAATGCTATGTTTCGATATTCTTGAAAGTGAGTCGTTGCTCTGAGATCAACCTTACAACTTTCTTAATCTAATCTCGCACGTAATCTAATCTCCAACTTGTATCGTCCATTGTCAACGCTTTTCCACAGATAGCAATTCGAGAAAGGGAATGATCGACGTTAAGGTCAAGGGATAGAGTAACATGCGATTAATTGTCGCCCTCCCCAATCCACACATGACCGAGCATGTGAGCGGTGATCCAGGGTCGATACTCTGCCACGATCGAGATATTCTTATCGTTTATGTATGAAGTTTATATAATATGAGATCGACTATACCGAAGTTTTCAAACCCCCACATAGACGATGTATAAAGTGTTGAAAAGTGACAGAGTGCATTGGTCATGTGTGGGGAATCACTTGTCACCATTAAATTACAACCCTATGTCACGTTGACAGATTGGATAATAAATTTGGTTAGGTGATCGATCAGTTGAAATGATGAATGTTTGGGTCCATCGACTGTGCTTGATTAGAATTGGTCAATATATTATACTCCAAGCATTATTAGGACTCATGGAGGATAGTGATCCAGGAAACAACACGTAACACTCTATTTATTGAGCATATCTGGTCGCGAAAAAGACTCTCCGATCAAGTCATTTGTTGTTGGACTGAAACGACGAACAGGATTCGATGTTAGCATCAATTGTGAGAACCAATAGGAGAACTTCGAGG
Source organism: Drosera capensis (assembly GCA_001925005.1). NCBI lineage: Eukaryota > Viridiplantae > Streptophyta > Magnoliopsida > Caryophyllales > Droseraceae > Drosera > Drosera capensis. The sequence continues at coordinate 8,995 of LIEC01006085.1, forward strand.
ATATCCAATCCCCCATTGCTTCTAAGTTTAGTTACTCATCACATAGCTATCTATCGAAATCAACAGCAATGAATTGAACAGCAAAGCAAATGCATCCTTCGAATCTCTAGGCAATGTATCAATTTGGCATTGTTTTGGTTCTAGAAGTAATGTCACAGCAAAACCTAACAAATGGCACATCGTTACAAATATACTTGAAAACATATCAAGGTACAAACGGAAGTGATAATCGGAATCTAAACTGGCTCCATACATCTCAGTTCCTCATACAACTACAGCCTTCTACTTCGATATGTTAGGCAAACCGCGATTCACAATGACAACAATCTAAGCGCAAGATATCTTCGTCATTCTGGTTGGCTTTTTCTCACAGCTTGGGTTCCTGTAATTGATCCCTCAAGTCCGAGCAATGATCCCTTGCTGGTCCTTTCAAACAGAGTCAGCTGCCATCTTCAATACAAGGGGAAGATATTCCCTGCAAAATAAATTTACCAGTGACAGTTAGACATCGTCCTCGAGTCGAATGTATAAGGGCAGTTGTTTCCTTTGAATCCTCTACATATGTGAAATAGCAGTAAAACAACTCACACTTCCATTGATCCATTCCCATGTCAGTCACAAAAAATCCATATCGATACGCTTCGTGCAAAGAATACTTTTTTCCATTCCAGAAGCATTTGGTGAAGTCCAAAGCAGGGGAAAAAAAAACCGGTGCAAGCAAGAAAATCCTAAATTCATAGCTGTGTTGCAGCAGGGATTTTTTTTTAAAATTGCCTACTTCCTCAAAACTGTCGCATGGTGGATCAGAAAGGTCGTGCATGTTCAAGACAGGTAAACACTTCACAAGGGAAGCAGGAGAGCAGCACCAAAATTGCTCGCCATCCACTTTAATCACACAAGGGGTCGTCCTCAGAAAGAGAATAAGAGAATTACCGTGCTAGCAATTTAGAAAATGGTTCCATCTCATTCGATACCCAAAATTTTGAACTCCATAATCGCACAAATCTCCTCGTAACACTGAAAACTGTGAATGTCAAATTCGTGTACAACATTTTAATCTGGTTTCGTGAGGACAGTGATGTGAAATTTGCATGCTTCTTCGAGTAACTTAAACTGCAGTTCGCACTCTGCTTACCGGAATCATCAATGGGAAATCACATAGCAGCTAGTGCATCTTATAGCCTAAAACCGCCTCATTCCTCACTTTCCTACATTCCTCGCATTCCGTCAGCCATTCATTTCCCAAGCAAAAAGCTCAAACAGAATAGATAGGGAGTCTAGGGAGAAAATGGCAAAAATGCCCCATGATAGCCTAGTTAGTAGTGACAAACAGTGCGAGAGTTGATGGAAATCAAAGAAACGACTAATGAGGATAGAAAAAAAATTAAGTGGCAATTTAAAAAAATTATCTGAAGAAGCTGCCACAAGCCATAAATCAAGGATGAAGTACCTTGAAATCTCCTGCTTAAATGATCTTATTTCTAACTTCTTCAAGTTTCTTCAGAATCTCAGCAGGCGTCCTATCCAGTTCATCTGCAATCTTCCTCTGCAAATCTAGTGGAAGTGTTGGGAACTGTTCACATAGATCACCGTCAATGACATCCTGCGTAGACAAGCAAGTTCAACCGTTCTTTCAGTGACCATCAACCAGAAATAGAGGTAGAATAAACATCAAATGCGGAAATTTCGTCAAACCTGACAGGAATTGCACTAATCATAAAACTCATCTAGCCCTAACTGATTTTCTTGGCAGCCAAACACAACCAGAGTCATTGATTCATATTGATAGTTCTGTTTAATAAGCAGGTAGAAGCTTACCTTTACAGGGAAATACGCGGACCTAAAAGCCATATGATCTCTGCCGCATAGAGGAGGATGCTCCTGTCTTAAATGCATCTCCAAGTGAGAAAAGAAGTCCACATCATCGCGAGAGGTGAAAGGAAGCAATGCCCCCAAGCTTCCCATTACAGTAGCATATATTATGCATTCTCCACCACCAGGGATTAGGGACGCCTTCTGCAAACTCGTGATCACATCACCAACATGAAACTGGACAATCTCCTCCATCTTATTAGGAGCCCCGTTCAGCTTCCCCTGTTCCCACTTTATTTTTCCACCAGTTGGATCTTCCTCAATCTCATCTGAGACATCTTGTGGAAGGCGAACAAAATACAAATTACCAAATTTGTCAGCACCAGCCATCGTGTCAAAATCTACATGGTGTGAAGCCGTGAGCCATCTTGGATAAACATCGTCTGCAAATATGTATAGCTGGTTCTCATCACGTCTATACTTGCAGTAGTGGAAAGACTGTCAAAATAAAACTAGAGTTAGTTCATTTATTGAAGAAAAATAATAATCAAGGCCATAACACAGAGATCATAAATGGTTTATATCATTCAATCCAGGCAGGTAATTTTTACAGTTGCATACATGCGAAGCAGAAAGTACAAGCTGATGCAAATCAAGTTGTCCAGAATCCAACTCCACAAAGGGCTATAGTCGTATCTTGGACTATTAATTAAGGGGAACCCTTTTTTTGGACCAATAAGAATTATACCAGCGTTCTAAAATAGGCCTAACAAACGGTAGACAGCCTATCCTACAATCAACAGTAAACTAAAGTTTCTAGTGCTACACACAAAGGAAACACAAGGAAAGCAAAGCATAATGAAACAAATAAAATTAGAAGAACTTAATGACCATCTGTGTAAAATCAAGATTTCTTTACGAACAATTATAATAATACCTTAAAAGCAACGATCTGCTATGTCCAAATAACGAGGAGCATAGAATTTATAGGCGGCCATAAAGAAATCACCCAAAATCAGCATCAAACTACAAAAGCCCGTTTGGCAAATAGAAAAGCAAGCTTTAGAATATGGTAAACCCCAGACAAGTTTATTTCACGAAAGAAAGTGCCTCGTTGAAAGGCCAGGTGGACTTGCTTCAAGCTTTTGTCTTTTTTCAAAGTCAAATTTGAAACTGGGTTTAGTATTACTAAACAAGCCCTCAATCAACCCGATAACACTTCCAAAGCGACATTATAAAAACAATGACCAGAAGCACAAGACAACTATGATCTTGACATACGAACAGAAGTGGATGCACATTTGCAAATCTTAACGTCCGGATGGTCACACAACACATACTATTCATTCACAACTTTTAAAGAAATCCATTTCCTTCATAATCCCACAATGTTTGACACCCTTATGAAAATACATAATGATTGCAAGTAACTTCGACTCCACACAGGAAAAAAAGAAGAAAACAAAAGAAAAGAAAAGAAAGGAAAACAGGACATACCTCTTGTATGTCACCTACATAAATTCGGTCACGGTAGGTGTTTATGGACACAATTGTGTTCGGAAACAGCTTGTTCTCACATTTTCTGAGCAGCCTCCTTTTCCCCAAATCATATAACCTGAGGACTGATCCTATCCCTGCAAGCAGCCTTCCCTGAAATTGGCATAGTGCTAGAGGAACACCCTCCACTTGGGTCTTGTGCAGAAGCTCAAGGGATCTCCCCTCATCTACGAACCGATAAATATGAATATACCCGGCTTCAAAAGAGCGTTTTGGATAGAACTGCAAAGACTTTGCAGTGCCAACAGCCAAGAGTGTGCCGTACTCTTTGTCATGAAAATTAACGGTGCATACGCTGAATGCCGCCTCATTATCCTGAAGCTCTAGCAAACATGTAGTGGTCGCCGTCCTCGGATCAAGAACTCTAATACACGAAACCCATTTTTCCGACTCCGCTTTAGGATAGCCATACTGTTCATCAGAAAAAGGATCATCTTTATCCTCATTCTCATCACCACCGTTTTCCATCTCTATATTTCCATTGGCATCCTCAATCATTCGAGTTGAGTCTAAGAGCTCTTTTTTGGCAGTTTCACGCACCTCGGCAGTGAAGGCTCCTTGGTCACTCTCGATAATTACCAAATTTTTGCGTTTGGGATGAAGCACAAACTTCCTTGGGGTGTACCTTAAAGGAATAGCAGTTTCATTGAATGTTTCACCAAGCCGTTCGATGGTAAAGACTCTAAGCGCGTCGCCGGCCACAGCAACTACACCTTCAGCGCATTGATCAGATGCGAAGGATGCAGCGAACTCAAGAGTTTCATAAGATAGTGGGGTCAACAGAAAATGTCCTTGGTGTATATATCCAAGCCATGGGCGACTTGACAAGCAAAGCATTGCACGGCGGCCCCTCACTGCCACAGAGAAAAGCTTTGGCGCTCTCAATCCCAAAAATCGAGACCGAGAATCTGAAAGCTGACCAGTCACCATATCAACAACAGTTCGGAATAAGACACCAGTTGACAAACCCGCATTAAGAAAAAGACTGGCAGGGTGATCAGCACCATCCTCCCCTCCTATAGATGCCTTAACTTCGAGAAACAACAGAGACTCAGGTGTCGATGAAACACTTTGAACACTCAGGATCTGCATACAATCATCCGGATCCAACGACAAGATACGAATGGTGTTATCATATGAGCCAACAGCAAGGAATCGAGACCTTTGCCTACCTTCTGGAACCGGGGCGATGTCCAAGCAAGCCACATCTCCAGGCATTTCATGCTTCTCTACCTCCAGTAACTGACCAGTCATGTCCACTTCAAAGTAGATAAGTTCCCCTCCACTGACTGCTATAACCACTTGAAGTCTATTTGATCCGACCTTAACAATCGTTTTCTTTCCTGGAGTTCTCCACTCATTGATACGCCCATCTTCCCTTATATGCCTGATTCCACTAGGATGAACTTGCATGAGAGAATCATCACCTATCAGAGACACTGCTAAAGAAGGGGTAGTATCTAAGAACCCACTGTCACTAACTTCTTCAACAGTCTCACCAATCGAAAGCACGAGAGTAGCATTAGCAAAAGAAACCACGATATATGCATCAAATTCATCATTAACATTCTTCTTCACGGTCCAAACTGCACTTGGCACGCCCGGAAGCTGGGAGACAGCCATCTCACTTATAGCCAACCCAGGCCTCAGAATCCTCAAGGTGGAACGAGGACCTCGCCCACAAAGTGCAAATATCTGCGGAGTTTCCTCCTCGAAAAGATTCATGACTTTCATGTCCATCATAGGCATCAAACTCTCAAGCTGATCGACTCTCACAAGGTTCTTGAGCCCCCTAGGTTGGAAAAACACAGGCTGAAAACCGTCCCCGATCTCCCTCAATGTAGCCGAAGAGGACTCAACATCCGGCTCCTCTCCGATAGCCTGGAACTGATACAAAGCGTGGTTCCCAAACTCCGATGCAGCAAACAAAAACCCAAATTTCAACACACACATTGAAGACGTCACAGGGATCGTATCGAAGTACTTAATCTTGAGCTCAGTCACATGATCCTTATGGTTCTTGTCAAGCTCCAAAGTAACCTTAAATATATCACCATACTCAGTCTGCATCAAGAAGAAAAACATACTCTTCTGCTTATGCATCACAGCAGAAACCACAAGAACACCCCTCTCATTAGGCAAATCCAGCCGCCTAGGAATGACAGCCCTCAGATCCTGATGCCCCTGATTCTTATAAATAATATAATTCTCAGCACAAACCAAAACCCCGCTCGGCCCATCCCCGCCACCAGGGACAGTCACAAGCATATTTGCGCCATTATCAACCTGCGTCGACCATTTCCTAGACACGTGATTAAGCCCCAAATCCAGCTCATAAAACGTCAACTGCTTCTGCGCCTCATTTGTCGCCTGCCCAGTCGGATCCTGATCGGCCTCCGAGTAATCCAACTCAATGGCAGCAAATATAGGATTATCAAACCCGCAATCCACCCCACAAATCGAATACGTAATCGTATGACTCTTATGGGCCTCCAAAGGGGACGAAATCGTCAACCTAGCCGCCGTATCCCTATTCAACACATAAACCAATTTCTGCTTCTCCACCGCCCCGATCATCACCGCCCTCCCCTTCGGATCAACAGCCAAATACTGCCCCGGCACGATCCTCCTACACCCAGATTTCCCGAACGTCTCCTGATGCACCTTATCGAACACGTTCTTCTCCTTATTATACTCCAATATAATTATCCTCCCGGAATCGGACCCGACCATGATGTAATCCTTGTGAGACCCCGTGAGGCGGAACTGCGCGAGGGAGCGTATTGCGCCGAAGACGTCGACGGAGAGGAGCGTCTGCAACTTGCCGTTCTCATCGGGCCGGAGCAGGTCGAGGACCTTGCCGCGCGCGACTGCGATCTCTTGGATCTTCGGGTGGCCCGAGAAGTGGCCGTTGATCGCGCAGAGGATGCCGGTTGGTTGCTGGAGTGTGAGGCTGTAGAGATACATTGTTGAGGGGAATCGAATCGAATTGGGAATGGGAAATGAAAACCCTAGGGTTTTGGGGGATTATAGGGTTTTAGAGGAGGGTAGGGTTTTGGTGGGGAGAGTAAAGGGGAATGATGTGATAGGGTTTCGGTGTGGTGGCGGTGGAGGTTCGGGTTCCGGCGAGGGTTGGTCGCCGGCCAGGAGGAGAAGTGATGTGGCGGCGTTACGTCGCTCGAGCAAGCGGTGTCGTGACTGGGTTCGCGTGTATATATATAATGAGCGTAGAACTTTCGGTGATTTTTTATTTGTTGAGAAATGTTTTTCTACTCAACTTGATGGACAAGAAAATACAGAATTTTTTGTCAGAAAAAAAAAAAAAGAAAACAGAGAATTTAGAATCGAAATTTAGTCTTGATGACAGTGATGACAATAACAAAAAATCAGATATTTTTAATTATTAAAATTATACCGATCAAATATGAGAATTATGGGTAACATCATAAAAAATTTATTATCAATAGAAAGATATTAATTCAGATATTTTGATCATTAATAAAATTTGAAAAAAACAAAACATATATAATTTAAAAACACATATTTTAGGGTAAAACTATGTAAAAAAAAAAAGAATAGAGACAACTTTGTTACATTTGGCATATAAATCAAGACGATGTTGAAATTTTTAATGAAATGAGATTTGAATAAATAAACATCCAGGGGAGTTAAAAAGAGGAGAAGGAAGTCCCTGCACTCAATTAAGAGAGTATATCACAGGAAACACCAGCTTTTTAATATACTCTACAGACTTTATCTTTCATATGCATCGAATGTTGAGCCTAATGGCTGACGGATCTTACAAGTCGCTCGCATCTACAACAATACCAGAATCTAACGAGAAACAAACACTACAGCACAACCAAGGACCTCCCTGGCTCCCATACAACAACATCATCGCATGCTGAACAAAAATACTGCTTATTTCCACTACAGATCCTGTTTTATCCTAAAAGAATATGCTGCCTCTTCGAAAACTTTCCTATACCAATGCGCTGCAAAAAATGTAACCTGCACGATACTGATTTACATGGACAAACAAACGCAACTAGCCAACACTGGAAGTTGACAATACCGCAAAATTTATCAGGAACAGGAAATCCTGTAATGTATTTGAAGCGGCCATCGACAGCACGAGCAATGCATTTCTGATGGACTGTGACCAAGAACATGTGAAGCTCAACGAGTCTCCATGCCTATCATCTCTGATACAAGCTCATCCGTCAACGCTTCCACTATTTCTTTCACGATCAAATCAGTTTCTTCACCCAATCCTAACCACTCTTGCTCTTTTCTGATCACATTGTCAGTCGATTCCCTACTTAGCCTCCTTTCCTCATTGATCAGTGAGGTCCAGAGCTCTTCCACAACGTCGTCAAGAGTATGAGAGCTGAGAAACCTCTTTGCCACGGAACTTGATCTCATGTTAGGGCCCATGCACGATCCAAGTAAATTCGTGAAACTTGAGTTTGTACGGTCAAATAGGAGCCTTCTGTCTGATGTCGTCCAAGAAGTCTGCTTGCCATACTTCCTCTCCAGCGCATCAAAGACGTGTGGATCAAGAGCATCCATGGATAGAAGTCCGGGCCCCAACTCTGATAACACATCGACTACGTAAGAGAAATCTCTGCTCTCACGAGTACCACAAATTCTCATCATTTCTTCATCTTGAATGTGATTATCGCTACGAAAACCATCATCGCTGTCTTCGTCACTAGAGACCATCACACTACGTCCTTCTGAGTTATACTCAAAAGGTTCATTGCTGAAGTAGTGTAGCTGCTCCTGAAAATCTGTAAACAGAAATCAAATCACCATGAGATTTCATGTTCGAAATGACACCAACAAGAATAAAATATTTTCTTTTCATTTTCACATAGATGATGTTACCAAATTCTTTGTGTTCTGTACTTCCAGCGTCCTGGAACAGTTCTTCGTATTCTAAGACAGAATCTGGACTGACGTCATAGCAATCTATCGAGTTCGACGAGAACCCTTTTTCTGTTTCAGCAAAATGTGAGGGCATTAAAGCATCATCCCTGAACTGCAAGCATATTACACAGCCGTGTTGTTGAAGTCTATGGATAGCATGGGAAGACCAACAAAAGAATACAGTAATCTCAGAGTGACAGTGAGCTTTCAAAGAAAAAATAGAATAAAAAAATTACTCCATTTATGAGAAGACTTTGCAAAAACAATTTCACATAGCATGATAATTAGCATTAATAATCACTACTAATGAAATGAAGCTTTCTTAATCCGTTAACATGTTTGCAGCAATGGAAACTTAAGGCCATATGAGTTAATCTAATAGACAATATATAATTGACACAGTAAGATCAAAAGTCATGAAAGATAAGCTACCTTTTGTCTTGGAGTACACACAAATTCTGAAGTAGAATCTCCATCATCGTGGATAGTTGCACTTAGTTCATACTGTTGGTTCATTTGGCGTGATGGATAATATTCCTCTACATCATCAACATCGATGACCTCCACATCCAAGGCAGAAGAACTATTCGTCCACTGCTTGGATAACGCTGAAGATTTCCCTGAAAAATCACTTCCATGAATCCTATGCTGTACACGTTGAGAATTTTGCCAGTGCTCGTTGTCAGAGAGAATCTCTATGTCAGAAGAAGCTGAGGAATACCCTGAAGGCTGAACCACGGATATCTCTTCTAGCAGATGCTGAACTTCGGATTTGTTGATGTCACTGCTAGTTTCACTACCTAGATTAAAACATTTGGAATCAAAGCGAGGCATGGATACTGATTGTCCGTGCTCTGAGTTCCATTCTGCAAAGAAACTGTCCTCCCTCAGGACGATACTTTCTTGAAGATTGCTCCCTTCAAGCTTCAAGTCCCAGTCTCTGTGCATAGTGAAGCGCCTATTTTTTCCTGTGGGACTCGAAGTGAAGGGGTTGGAAAAAGAGCTCCTAGAAGGTTTCTTCTTATCTTTTCTGTGCATCGACTTTCCACATTCAGTTGCAGTACTTTGATTATTTTTTGAGTAGGATCCTAATTTGCTGGAGTATTCATACCATGCACTGTGCAGTACCTCATTACGAACTTGTTCCGCAACTGCCCCACAACTCTTGGCATTAACTTTGGAGGTTTGCATTA
>LIEC01006086.1:0-37024 GCA_001925005.1 Drosera capensis
TAGGGATTGAACAAGTTATTAATTTGACGAGATTAGCGGCACACACCACTCTCCTAGATGCTGTAGGCACTAAGCAACCTGTTACTTCGGCAATTTCAAGTTATCTTATCATTCATTGAATTGACTCGAGTGGATTATGAGATCTATCTAATGTATTGTCACTGCACCTACAGTGTACTATTGATATAGTATATTCAGGATTAGCACCAACAAATTCTTTTTAAAAAGAAAAATGAAACAAGGATCTTACATTCCTTAGCATCGATATAATAGCATCAAAGTTAGTTCCTATAGCCAATGCACGTGTTGCAGCAGCCTGCCAAAAAGTATTTAAATGAGTCAAGAATTTAGAAACCGTTAAACATCGGAAACAAAACATATCAGGCAATTTTGCGCAAACCTGTATGACAGGACCATCTGCGAGAGGTACACCAAGCTCGATTATGTGTGAACCACAAGAATCAAGAAGTTTCACAGCAGCTGCTGTGGTTACAAGGTCAGGATCTCCGGCCGTTATGTAAGGGATGAATGCTACCTTTGCACGATTGAACTCATGAGAATATAAATATTTTCATAGAGGCAGTATATAGGCAACTAAAATAAGCACACGAAGAACCAATAAAGCTCCACATCATATGGAATGCCTAAGCAAGCAATACGCATGAATGCCTAACCAAAAGAAGTATTTTTTTTCTAACTTCATTGTAAACCAGAAATAACTTTTACTTGTTCAGTGAAAAGGGTAAAAGAAGCAAGTTCAATTCAGGAACTCCTTGATGGTAGGGCATCTCTTTTCTTCAACCGAAGAAAGTCCACACAATCCAAACAACAAATATCAAGATCTTGATTTTGCATGTTTAAGGATTTAGGCGTGCAATTGAAGATTTAAGGGTGATCTTCTTTCACGCTTACGCTTTTACTCCCTCCATCCTATGAAAAGTGCAACACTGAGCAGTAATGCACTATTCATCACGCTCACGTATTTTGATGTGTTACTTTTTACTATTAAACAATATGATACGGATTTTATATTGAGATAGGATAATAGTATGTAATTAAAACTATCTTTGATGTCTCAGCATAATTTTACAAAAAAACATTGTTTGCTCGTCCCACGGATCATTTATAACACGATCAACTTTATTGTCTACGTGACAATTGTTGCGTTTTGTCATGGGATAAAGGGAATATTATTTTCTTTTGTTTAGGTGATCAACCCCTATTCAAACCATGGTATTGTATTATATCAAACATTAAGCTGAATAAAAATGTTGTGTTGATTTTCCTTCCAAGATCTTCCTTTCTTCTCTAATCTATCCTAATTCTCTCTTTTCTTTCCTCATTCTGCATTAACTGTATTAGAGCCAAAATTTTCTCGACTTACTCACAAAATTTTTCCAAACATTTTATCCACAAAATTTCACCCATTTCCATCATTGCAATTCATCTTACCATCACCAGAAGATAAAACAAAAAGAGTAGAACCAATTTGAAAAGAAAAGAAAAAAAACAAGGTACTTGCTTGTTGATGGCTCATAACCGCATACTGGCCATCATACATCGTATTTGCTCGTGTGGATGAATTCTTCCGGCTATAACAGCCTAAGACCAAGAATACGTTGTTGCTACACCTTTCACCAAACACAAAGTTTTGTTGTGTTACTTTGTAGAGGTGTTGTTATTATTTGTTTTCACAAGAAGAGAGGAAACGAAACTTGAAACAGATAACAAGATACAACAAGAAGAAGAATGAGCAAGGACCGTTGAAAGCAAGGCTGGAGTTAAGAGTTAAGAGGTGATTGAGCAGTATCTTGAAGGATTTTTTAGCATTTAATATGACAAATTCAAGAGGAGGTTGCAAGTACAATTAAATTGGAAGAGTGTTGTTGGTTATTGATAACATGGAGTCCATCTCATGTTAAAACTGCACTCAATCTAGAAAGTGCTTTCTTCCCATTTAAATTTAGGTCATATTTATATCTCAAGTAATCGTTAAATATTTATTTGGACTAATTAAAATTCTCTCCTTACTAACCCACAACCAAAATTCTACCAAAAACAAACACAAAAAAAGAAACATAAAAGAAGGTATTCTCAAAACCCCTCTCTTCAACACTTCCCATCTAGTGTAAGTGGATTACAAAACTCTCCCACTACTCGATCTTCTTTCAAACCTTGCACCACACAAGTAGAGCGTTTTAAGTATCATGCTAAAGGTCGCATCGCATCGTGATGTCGTCAAAGAGCCTTGATCTTAGAACAAGAAGGTAACAAACAACTTAAGTATGAAGATCAGGTAGTTGACTAGATCCAACACTCTGGTGACAAAGATGACCTAGGAGAGCTAAACCCTAGTGAACACCAACTCCATGTTGTAAGACATCTTTTGTTCACTACCTTGGATATCGATAAGTGAAAAAGAACAAATATCTTTCAAACCATAATTCGAAGCAATGAGAGATCTTGTAAGCTGATAATTGATGGTGAAAGTGCTATAAATGTAATTGCTACATCTGCTTTATTCGGGTTAAATCTTAAGGTTGAACCTCACCCCACTCCATTTAAGGTTGCATGGGTTGACAAGGCGACTCTTCATGTGAGTGAAAGATGCCTTGTCCCTATTCGAATATGGGATTATAATGCGAGAATCTATTGTGATGTATTATCAATGAATGTTGCTCACATTTTACTTAGTCGATCATGGATTTTTTATCATAATGCGACCAACTAGGGTAAAAAGAACACTCGCGTGTTTATTCAAAAACGGAAAAGGATTGCTCTCACTCATTCTAAGCCTCCTTAACAAACCCACATATCCTCTCAATAAATCATTCATCTCATCAACCACAAAACATTTTCAAAGCTAGAAAATGAGTCAATTTTGCCTCATCGTTGTTGTCAAAACCTCATCAAGTTTATTTGATTTTGTTATCCCATAAAAAGTCACCTCTCTTCCTAAGGATTACTCCGATATCATACCAGATGAACTACCAGTCGAGTTTACCCCAATAAGAGACATCAGGGGTCGTAGCTTTAAAACTCGCCTCACTATAAGATGAAGCCTGAGGGGCGTACCGAATTGAATAGGCAAGTAGAAGAGTTTCTCACTAAAGGTTTTGTCCGACAAAGTCTCAATCCCTGTGATGTCTCTACTCAAAGAAAGATGGATCTTGGACAAAGTGCATAACCAATAGAGCCCATGGTTCAACGAATCGGACTACCTGAGTTTCGTTTTTAACCGGACCGATTCACTACCTGAGTCGTCTTGAATCGTTCTGAGTCGGCCCAACCCTACACCCTTCACTCGAAGTGAACCGGACAAATTCATATCCGAATTAGTGAACCGTATCGGTTTTGGAAAAACCAATTCTGATATGATTCCCAGTTCAAAAAAACGTAGTAGAGCCATAAACAAAATCACAATCAAGTATAGTTTTCTCATTCCTAAGCTTGAAGATATGCTTGACATGCTAGCAGGCTCAAGTTGGTATTCTAAGATTGATTTGAGGAGTGGATACCATCAGATTAGAATTTGGCCCGGAAAGGAATGGAGATTTGCTTTTAAAACACAAGATGACCTATATGAATGGTTGGTTATGTCTTTTGGTTTATCCAATGCTCCCAGCACTTTCATACGCTCCATGACTCATGTTTTGCAATCCTCATTGGGAAAATTTCTTATCGTATACTTTGATGATATCTTGATTATAACAAGCCAGAGATGAGCACATTGAGCACCTTTGTAACACTCCAAAATTTCAACATGCTTAGAACGCGTTACCGCCATGGTCTAACCCTATGGCTAAACCACAAGGTTTTTGTAAATATGAATACATACCTATACCTTTTGTCCCAACGTGATGCTAGATTTTATCGTCCGTCTAGTATGCCTTCTCAATCTTGTTAATAGACCAGAAAACATTTAAATAATATGAGACATGAGACAGAAATCTCATTAACTTTTATGCGTTCTAATGCTCCCAACACTTTCATGTGCTCCATAACACATGTTTTGCAACCTCTCATTGGGAAAGCTTCTTGTTGTGTACTTTGATGACATCTTGATTTATACCAAGACAGAGATGAGCACATTAAGCACCTTTGTAACGCTCCAAAATTTTGACATGCTTAGAACGCGTTACCGCCATGGTCTAACCCTAAGCCTAAACCATAAGATTTTTGTAAATATGAACACATATCTATACCTTTTGTCCCAACGTAGTGCTAGTTTTTATTGCCCGTCTAGTATGCCTTCTCAATCTTATTAATAGACTTGAAAACATTTAAATATTTTGAGAAAATGAGACAGAAATCTTAGTAACTATTCTATGACACGTAAATTCATGGTTTCGCAAACTTGAGGTTTTCTTAAAACATTTAGCAATGCCTCCTGAAACTTAGGAGCTCATGACTATACTCAAATAAGAGGGTTTTAAGTTCTTAAGTTTTCAAAACATGATCGTATCATATTGAAGAAGATATTTGAAAACTTCATACATATGAGCGGATATGACCACGATTGATCTTGAAAGCTTAGCAAAAGCATGTTAAACGCATTTGGGAAAGAGTATTTAAACCATGGAAATCCTTGAAAAGAGTGTTGAACCCGCATTTGCTTATTTTCAAAACTTATGGCAACGCTTCATTGTATAAAGAAGTTCGAAACTTAAAACACATTAACATACATGATTGTGATACTTAAAACTCTTTAGCAAACTTGGTTATATTACTTGAAACATATAAGCGTTACTTAAACAGCATAGAGATAGTATGTCAAAAGACATTCTAAAAATACTTGCTTGCTTGCTTTCATAATCAAATCACATAGGACGAAAGAGACTTAGCATTTAAAATATAAAACAAACATGTGTGCGAGTTCTTGTAACTTTGACATGCTTTGTTAAGCATTATATATGTTCGATGCACCAACGTCATCATAGACCCACTGGAGAACATCATTGATTACTTGGTCGGGATTATACTCCCTTCGCTTACTTAACTCGCAAAACAATTTGTGAAAAGCTCTTATATAAACTTGACTTGATAAATATATATGTTAATACTCAAAACATGTCATAGCGAAACAGAAAGCATGGTTTTAGCAAGCATAAGACTTGGTTTCCATAAATTGTTTAGGGGCTCGTTTGAAACACTTAAGCCATGTTTATGAGCTAACCATACATATAGTTACAAATACTTAAATAGCAGGTAATAACATAAACTTGAACCATTTCATAAAACTAGCATCCATATAGTTATAAACATTTGTGAGAAGCTCTTGCTTTAAACCATGGGGAGAACTCTTAATAATGACAATGGCAAAGCATAGCGATGACTATAAAAACATGGATTTTTCAATAAAGGAGGCTCATAATTTCATAAGATAATTAAAGCGTTCATAAATCTATAAACGTGTATATTGTTGAAAACCTTAGAATTTATAAAGTGTAAAGCATGGATAAAACCATGGATCTAAAGTATAAAGTAAGCTTTTACCGCCCATATAATTATCTTAATAACGCTTGCTAGTTCTTGTGAAAAGTGATGAATCTTGCCTCCTTTGTTTATCAAACTTCATTTTTTACCGATCCCGTCATGCTTGCTTAGACTACATCACGTTCTTTTTCTTCCTCTTCCTCAGCACTACTTTAGTGTTTGAATACCTCTTCTCTAACCCTAATTGAGCCCTATTTATAGAATTTTCACTAGGTGACTTGTCATAAGCGTCGACGATGAGGTGTCGACACGTGTCACTTAGGTGTCATGTTCTCCCTGACGGCTTGACATGCAAATGCTTAGTCATAGGCATCGTCAATGTATGGTCGACACGTGTTGTGTAGATGTTATCCCCTACCTTTCAGCTTGACGTGCAGATGCTTAGTCATAGGCTTCGTCCACGAGGTATCAATATGTGTCATCTAGGTGTCATTATCTTGACATGCAGACGTTTATATGCCACATCATAGCCTCTTTGCTCAACACTTGGACATAGAGGTATCTTTTAGGTGGCTTAGTCATCGTAGGATATGTGCCGCTTAGATATCGATGTGCCATCAACAAACATTGTCGTGCTAGGTTACCTAAAGCTTTTACGCTATACTTTTGATAGTGTTTCGACCTACCTGTGCTATTAGCGTCAAGCATTTTAGTTACGTTGAGTGTCTAGTTCCATAATGACAACTTAAGATGGCAAACGCTAAATATCTTAGTCTCATCGTTCCCATAGCTTCGTTTGACATGCCCAATATTAATGAAATTTTAGGTTGTTAAAACCTTTCTCGGGTTTTTCAGGCCCTTAAAGAACACAAACTTTATAGCAGTCTTAAAATGTGTTCTTTTTTTCAGCCTTATGCCTCATTTTTGGGATTCATTGTTTTTGTTGACGGTATTTCAGTGGACCCCGAAAGGTTCAAGCCATTAGGAAATGACCTGAACCACAGACCATCATGGAGCTCACAGTTTCCATAGGTTCGAGCCACTTTCTATATAAAGTTTCATCAAGGAATGTAGTTCTATGGCATCACGGTCATCACCCATCACTAATTACGTTAAAAAAGAAGAGTTTAAGTGGACCAGTCTCCTATAACCTTTAGTCAAATCAAAAAGAGGTTATCTGAAACACCCGTCCTCATATATCCATATTTCACCAATCTTTTTGAAGTTGTTTGTGATACCTCTGATGTCGGCATAGGTGATGTTTTGAGTCAAGAAGGTCGCCTAATAGCCTTTTTCAGTGAATAACTCAATGATGCAAACACAAAGACTTCTATGTTGTTGTCCAATACCTCAGATACTGGAGGTATTACCTTCTTTCTCAGAAGTTTGTTCTTTATTCTTATCACAAGGCATTGAGATTTCTAAAATCTCAAAGACATTCATGATAGACATGCTAGGTGGGTCGAGTTTCTAAATGATTAGACTTTTGTCCTTAAGCACCAAGTTGATAAAGATAACTTGGTTGCTGATGCTCTGAGTCAAGTTGTTGGAGTCCGTCACGGTACGCATATCAATATGATTGTATTCAAAAGAATGAAAAATGAATACCCTTCTTGTCCCAACTTTAGCACGACCTACAACAAACTCCTGAGTGGTAATCATGGCAATTTTGTTGACTTCATCATTGATGGCGGTTACCTTTTCAAAGCAGTCGCCTTTGCATATCCTGCACATCGCTTAGAGAGTGTTCATTTAGGGAAATATAAGACCATTGCCTTGGTCAAGGATAGGTTTTACTGGCCTTGCATGAAACGAGATGCTGCTAAGATTGTGGCACAGTGTCGCACTTGTCAATTAGCAAAAACAACAAAACATAACATGGGCCTTTATATTTTTTTGCCTATTCCACATAAACCATGGCATATTTTATCCCTTGCAGCAAAGCTAGAGACTCCGTCCAAATTGCTAAGCCGTATTTCAAAGAGGTGGTCAAATTGCATGGTCTACCACTTCCATTGTGTCTAATAGAGATGTGCGATTTTTTTGTTATTCGTGGAAGACTATGGAAAATGTGTGATACCAAAATTAAAATTTTCCTCTGCATTTCACCCAAAAATTGATTAGGGAGACTGAGGTAGTCAACCGTAGTGTGGGATCTTCTTCGAAGTATTGTTGAGGAAAAACAGGATACCTAGGATTTGGTCTTACCTATTACTGAGTTTTCCTATAGCAATTCGATTAATCGTTCTACTAGCATGAGTCCCTTTATGGTTGTCCATACATATTCTCCTCGTACCTCTATTGATCTTGTTCCCTTTCCCCCTGATGTTCGTATTCTGAGCCTATTAAATCTTTTGCACACCATATACATGACTTGCATGCTAAGATTAAAGAAAAATTGCATAGAGTAATATGAACTATAAACTTGCATATGATGTATATCGAAAGGCAAAAGAGTTCAAAAAGGGTGACTATTTCATGATTCATTTGCGGCCTGAATAATATCCTAAACACACATTCAAAAAGCTTCATGCTAGAGATATTGGCCCTTATTTTATACTTCAAAAGATTAGACCTAATGCTTATTTACTTGAGTTACCTGATGACATGAGTATTAGTCCTATTTTTAATGCGGAAGACTTATCACTTTACCGAGGCACCTTCGAGCCTCCTTCTTTGTCCGCTCATGATTCTACAAGGATCAACACTACCATCGCTCCTCGATTTTCCTTAAAGGCCTCTTTTGATCGAGAGTGTTTTGTCTGATGAGTTTGTTGCATCTTCACATGATGGATTTCGTTGCTTTATGGTCAAATGGAAAGGCTTACCTGAGTCAGAGAACACTAGACTTTCGGAAAATAAATTTCGCACCATTGATCCTGATTTCATGGCGTGGTACATTGAGCATAACTCTCTTGAGTGAGTTCTTTTCAAGCCGAGGGGAATAATGACGGGTAATCTCCTTTCTTCAAGCACGCCTATTGTCAAAGAAAGTCCACACAATCCGAACAACATAAATGAATATCTTGATTTTCATGCTTGAGGATTTAGACGTGCAATTAGAGATTTACACGTGATCTTCTTTCACACTTGTATGTTTTATTAATTTCTTTTGTTTGACCATTCTTTGTTGCTTAGCTGATCAACCCCTATAAATACCATGGTATGGTATTATATCAAACATTAAGCTTGAATAAAAACGTTGTGTTGATTTTCCTCCTAAGATCTTTCTTTCTTCTCTAATCTATCCTAATTCTCTTTTTTCTTCCCTCATTTTACATCACTTATGAGACCTGAGTACATAAACCAGAAAAGTCTTGTCCTAAATTATCAGAGTACTTAATCGACATATTCCACTTTATCGATAGCCAATCTTGTTAGGCTGATGCCACAACACTTAACCAAAACAAAGGGGAAAAAAAAGGATGGGCTACATATATATGATGCCACCATTCCCTCTATCCTCAAACAAGATGTCAAAGTTTAACCTTCGTAGCTTATACAAAATGAGGTTTCAAAAGAGTTCAATCCGGTAGAATTGACATTCTAATAATTATATATATACATGCCTCTGCTATAAAAACTATCAACCCTTAGCCCTCCACGGCCATTCAATTGAACACCATTTTTAAGGTAACGTTTCAGACAGATTACAGTGATGAAATGTGGGAGGCTATGATTTGCGTAGAACCACAGAAATTAGAGCACGGTCAATGCCAGAACCTGGCTCCATTTGGCTATCGGCAACGTACAGCACCGAAAACGCTATTAATAAAAGCGCATCAGACACTAATTTTTGCCTCCAATCGAATCGCATAACAATTCAAATCACAGAGAATTTAAAACATAAGAGTCGATGGACGATGGAAACGGAAAGGAAATCGCCGGCAGACCTTCAATTAAACACCATTGATCTCAATCGAACAATAGAATACATCGATCCATCAAATTCGCACAAATCTCCACCGAAATTCACACCATTTCAACCACACAATATCATCACCGGACACTTCCACCTCCAAAACTCCACAACTATATAAACCTATCAAACCACAAAAACAAAACCCACTTCGAATTTACAAAAAGGAACTTAACCAACAACTCAATCCAACAAAAATAACAAAGAAAGAACTCCACAGCAAGAGTTTGAGACCTAGCAAGAGAAGCCATGGCAATGATCGACGATGATGATGATTTGATGAGAAGGATTTGCTGTGATTTGTGAGGAGATGAAGAAGAATGGGTTTGGAAACGTTTTGGGTGTTGTAGGAAGCAAGTTGATTTCAAGGAGATTGTTGCTATTGCAAACGAACGGCGTCGGCGTGTTAGCCGCCGAAGCGCTTAAACCTGTGGGTTTTCAAGGGGCTTTGGATGACAAAAAAACAGGGTTTTTTAAGTTTTTCTTACCATAAATAAATAAATAGAAGAGTTATTTTTTCATGGAAAAAATATTTATGTTGTAACTGAATAATTTTTTAGATCATTAGATCCGATAATTAATACTCAGAATTAGAAACTTACTTGAAAAAAAATTTAATCATAATAATTAATTTAAAGATTTAACCATGTAGTCATGCATAACTTTATCTATGACCAGTCAAATAAACTTCAAACCCATTTTATTTCTATTCATGATCTTGGTTTAAGGCTTTCATTTTGTTCCTCTTTTTTCTTTTTTATTCCTATAGATTTTTTTCATCTATTCATGTTGGCGGATCTTGTCCATTCTATTCCTGTTTATGTTGTTTCTGTTTATGATTTTGAAATGGATTGATTCCATAATGTATATTTTTTGTTCGATGTATGTTTATTATTGCTTATTGATACACTGCAGTATAATTTTCGTGCGATGTATGATGTATGATGTATCATTTGCCTATTGGCAGTCAAGTATCTACTTCAGCTGCCCGTGCTGTAACTGGTGATGAAGGACTGGGCATCGCCATTCGCAAAAGTATGTTTTCTCCATCGATTGGCTCATTCAATGTTTGATGTTTTTTTTCCGTGGGATGATTTTGCCTAATGCCCGTGATGTTGCAGTGTTATGTCAATTGGATTAAATCCTTTTTTGATGAGGTCAAAGCTTTTGGCATGCAGGCTCAGAATGAGATTATGTGTGTGCTCTCGGCTTTGCACCGGACTCGAACGCTTCTGGCGATAGACAAGTGAATGCGGGGTTCTAATGGTTTGATATTTACCAATGTGCTGTACGAAATTAGAACTCATAATAAAAATACATAATATTAAGTTCCCTTGATTGATTTTGAAATATTATAAACTTATTTATCGTTAAAAAAAAGCTAAACAATTCAATTGAAACCATATAATATTATTAGTGTAAATTATAAATAGATCTTATTTTTGAAATTTATTTATAAAAAAAAACGCCCTTGATTTATTAATTACCATGTGGTCCTATTTGATTTGATTTTACGAATGATTTTTTATTTTTTTATTGAATCAAAATCTTTTATTTTTTATGGATAACTAGTTGGTACATAAGATAATATTTTAGATTTTAATTCCTAATAAGTAATTCTCTCTATAATATTGTGTTTAAAAAAAGTTGAATTTTTTTCTCAAATATATGTAGTATTTTGAAGGAGATTTCCCAAAAACTACACTTTTATTAAAAAAAAATCCATACACATGCAACAAGGAATCCGAGATGTTATCAGAATCTTCCTTAGAATCCGACGATGTCGTCAGAATATGAAACTGTGTGTCAAGACAAAATGAAGCTGTGTGTTTGAACAAAATAAAATAGTACGCCCGAACAAAAGAAACAATTGATTGAAAAGTACAATCTCTCCATTTATATACAAATTGATGAACAAAACTTTGGAGCATTAGCCATAATTTTGTTAGTGTGCTTAGGTTGGAAATGAGGTAAGATATCTGCAGTCTATGTCAAATGCTGAAAAAGCATACGGTCACAGAAGAAAAACATTGTGTGGGCCATCAGATGCAAACTACTATATAGAATTTCGGCTAAACAACTAAGACATGCGTGAGTAACAAAAGACCTGAAATACAACAGGATGTAGGATTGAACTTACACACAATGACCAGCACAACAATGCATGGATTATATCAGATCTGGGTGCAGACGAGATTGCAACAGGAACTGGGTGCAGAAGAGGCCTCAGTGGTATTGAGTGCAGATTGAGTTATAGCAGATTTGAGTGTAGTAGAGATTGTTGCTAAGGTTGGGTCGGAAATATGAGGATCAATCAAATCGAAGATTTGAGGTTCAAAGTGTGACACTACGAGGATATAAAAAAAGTAAGCTGTCAATATTAATGAAGGTTCACATGTGACCAACTATCACCATCACATCAAGTACACAATTCACGGGTTCATTCTCATAGCCTATAAAAGGTGATCAAGAGCTCAAAAAATAGTGTTGCTGGGAGAAAAGCGTTTGAATGAGAGATTGAAAGTAAAAGTGTGCAAAAACAATCCAAATTTAAAACTGTTCAAGTGAGTTAAATTGAAGAAGAACAGCAAGAAGAGAATTCACTAGTATGCATAAAGAACAGAAGTTGTAGCAGAGTCCAGTAAAGAATATGTACAAGGATCGAAGTTCTTCACCTTTTGACAAGTTATCTAACTTGTAAAGGGGTTGTCTTATAAATAAAAAAAAAAGATAGTGAGCTCACCACTTGGATTGACTAACTGATCACCAAGGAAAGACTAGACTAAGCTCTTGGTTATCAGTCGATAACAAGTGTCTGAACCAGTATAAATCTTGTGTACTTTATTTGCTTTTCATTGTGATGAACTATTAAAACTGTTAGGAATCAATCACAATAGCAAACAAAGACAAACTCTCAAAGTTTGAGTCTCTACTACAGACCACCTTAGTAGTCTGCAAACAACATCAGTGTATTGAAATTAATTATTCCGTGGTATTACACTGTTAAATTTTAATACAACCTATTCACCTCCCTCTGGGTTGTACCTGTGATCTTGCAATTGATATCAGAACCTAACTTTCTAGACCTAACAGTTTTGGAAAGAAAAGATAATATCTTTTTGATTTATATCTATAAGAAATTACTAACGGTTTATTTTGTGAAGAAAATATGCCTTCTCAAAAGCTACCCAAATGCCCTAACAGTGGAGAGCCACCAGCATGCTTATTTGACAAATTTAATCATTAGAAGCCAAGGATGCTTTGACATCTGGATTCAATAGATGAAAGAATGCATGACATTATTAATGCATGACCATACATGCCAAAGATGCCAGATCCAGTTGATACAAACCACGAAATAGACAAGCCTAAATCCCTCTTGACAAAAAAGGACTGGGATCTAGTGCTGGTGGACAGAAGGATAAGAAATAAAATATTTAACGCTCTTGATGATGATATGTTTGAGATAGTGGTTCATACAATCATCGAAAAGAAAGCATGGGAGGCTCTACTGCTCTGGAATGAAAAAACAAATGAAATCAGGGAAAACAAGAATGATGCCCTGATGCAACAGTGTGATTAGGTCTCAATGAGATCAAATGAGAACTTGACCAGCTTCTATGAGAGATTCAATGTACTCAGCAATAATCTCAAAATTTTAGGGAAGTCTTTTGATAATAAAGAAGTCAGAAGTTCATGAGATCGGTTGGTGAAATCTGAGGGACAAAGACCACAGCAATAACGGAGTCCAGGGATTTTGTCAAGATGACCTTAGAACAACTTTGTGGTGTGCTGCATACCTACAACCTGGAAGTTGAGCAAAAGAGATAAATTGATGAGGCTATGAAGAAAACTCTAGCCTTCAAAGCTCAAGAGAAAATCTTGAAATCCATGACAGAAGAGAAAACCAGTGACACCTCATTTGCAAGTGAACAAGTAATATCAGAAGAACTTGCACTGATGGACAAGAAGTTTAGAAAGCTGTTCAAGAAGAAAAATCTCAAGAAGAACTTCTCAACAAAGGCCAAAGAAGTAGAGAAGGGAGTCTGCTACAGTTATAGAAAGCCAGGACACTTTGTTGTACAATGAAGATGACCTACACAGGAATCGTCTGCATATAGGAACAAAAAAGAATACAGCAAAGGAAACTGATAGGAATATGCAATCTCTCCATTTGTATAGAAAACAAAACTGAGGAGTATTAGCCATGATGTTATTAGTGGGCGTAGGCTAAAAATTAAGGAGGAAGCTGTAGTCTAGGACAGATGCTGGAGAGAAGACGGTCACAGATGGAGAGCACTGTATGGGCCACCACATACAAACTACTACAGAGGATTTGGGCTAAGCAATTAAGACCTGCATGGGCAACAAAAGACCTAAAAATGTTTCAGGATCTAGGATTGAACTTGCAGACGAGGACCAACACAACAATGCATGGATTGAATCAGATTTGGGTGCAAATAATGTTGCAACAGGGACTGGGTACGGATGAGGTCCCAATAATATTGAGTGCAGACCGAGGTACAACAGATTGGATTATAGCAAAGATGGTTGCTGAGGTTGGGTTAGAGGTCTGAGGTTCAATCAAATCGAAGATTCGAGGTTCAGAGTGTAATAGTACCAGAATATGAAAAAGGTGAGCTGTCACCATTAGTTGAGGTTCACATGTGACCCGCTATCACATCAAACTCTTTACACAAGTCACGGGTTCATTCGCTCAGCCTATAAAAAAGGATCGAAGAAACTCAGTGAGGTAGCAGAATAAGAGATTAATAAGGTATAAAAGTGTGCAATAACAATGCAAGATTCAAAGCTCCTCAAGTGAGCTGAATTGAAAAAGAATATGAAGAGGGTTCAATAGTCTGCACTGAAGAACGGAAGATGCAGCAGAGTCCAGTGAAGAAGGATTTATGCAAAAGGGGTTATCTTGTAAGCAATAAACAAGAAAATAGTGAACTCGCCTCTTGGATTGACTAAACTGGTCACCAAGGGAAGAATAGATTAAACATTATTAGTTGATAACGAGTGTCTCAATCAACATAAATCATGTGTTCTTTACTTGCTTTCATTATTGTGTGCTTTTAGAACTGTTAGAAATTAATCACACAAATTCACAGAGTTTGAGTCTGCTGCAGACAATCTTAGTAGTCTGCAAAGAACATCAGTGGTTGAAACCAAAAAATCCTCTACATTGCACTGATAAAATTTAAATCAACATATTCACCTTTCCTCTGGGTTGAACCCGTGGATCCAACAATTGATATCGGAGTCTGATTTTTCAGTTTTGGAAAAAAAAAAAGGTCATATCTTTTTATTTATATCTATAAGAAGTTACTAAGAGTTTATTTTGTGAAGAAAACAAGGTTCCTCCAAAGTTACCCAAATGCCCCAACAACGGAGAGCCACCAACATGTTCATTCGACAAGTTTAATCACTGGAAGCTGAGGATGCTTGCACACTTGGATTCAATAGATGAAAGAATGCATGACATCATTACTGATGAACCATACATACCAAAGATGCCAGATCCAATTGATGCAAGCAACGAAGTGAACAAACCCAAATCTCTTTGGACAACAGAGGACTAGGATCTGATACTGGTGGACAGAAGGACAAGGAATCAAATATTCAAAGCTCTTGATGATGACATCTTTGAGATAGTGGTTCATACAACCACTGCAAAGGAAGCATGGGATGCTCTATTGCTCAGAAATGAAGAAACAAATGAAATCACGAAAAACAAGAAGGATGTCTTGATGCAGCAGTATGATTGGGTCTCAATGAGATCTGATGAGAACCTAACCAGCCTTTATGAGAGGTTCAATGTACTCATCAACAATCTCAAAACTTTAGGGAAAATTTTTGATAATAAAGAAGTCAACCTGAAGTTCATGAGATCACTTGGTGAGATCTCAGGGACAAAGACCACATCGATAAGGGAGTCCAGAGATCTTGCTAAGATGCCCTTAGCTCAACTATATAGTGTGCTACATACATACAACTTGGAAGTTGAGCAAAAGAGACAAATTGATGAAGCCAGGAAGAAAACTCTGGCCTTCAACGCTCAAGAAAAAATCCTGAGATCCATGGCAGAAGAGGAAAATAGTGATACCTCGTCTGCAAGTAAACAAATAATATCAGAAGAACTTGCACTTGTAGGCAAGAATTTCAAAAAATTGTTCAAAAAGAAAAATCTCAGGAAGAACCTCTCTACAAAGGCCAAAGAATCACAGAAAGAAGTCTGCTATAACTACAGAAAGTCAGGTCATTTTGCTACATAATGTAGATGACCTACATAGGAATCGTTTGCACAGAGGTACAAAAAGGAATATAGTGAAGGGAACCCTTGAAGAAAGGAAAAGAGCAAAGCCTATGCTACTAAGACTTGGAGTGAGATAGACTCTGATGAGAAGAAACGATCTCAAATGCTCAGCTATGTCTCATGGCAAGCAATGAAGAAAAACAACAGGTATTTGACTTTTCTAACTCAGATGCAACTTTAGAGAAATTTAAGGGAAGCACTTCAAGAAACCTTTAAATGCTTTATTTTCCTCTCAAGAGAAAATAAAAAGAATCTCGAACTGATTGCAAATCTCAAAGAGAAATACAATGTAGCATATAAAGAGAGATTAACAAAAACCTAGTTGTTGCTCAAGATGAGCTAATGAAATCAAATGAAAAGGTAAAGTTTCTCAATGCAATAGTGGAGGCATTCACATTGAGAAATGTTGAGCTTCAGAAACAGGTAGATACATGGAACGAAAAGACCCTGAACCTGTAGAAAATGCTTAACATTGGTCATTCCTCACATGATAAAATCGGCTTAGATTACAAGGATTGGTTGAATAATCTTCTACATTTAAAAGTGAATGATAATGTCATCACCAGTCAGAAAAAAGGCAAAGCAAACCTCTGCAAAAGTCTTACAGAAATGCAACGCCTCTTCTACACAAGGAGTGTAGAAGAGTAAACCCTCTAAAGCACAAGAAGTACAGAGGAGTAAAGCCTTTGCTGCTCAAACCCAAAGGATTAAATCCTTTAGTAAAGTATCATCACGAGTTAATATAAAACACCACAAGGTGTAAAAGGTTTGGAATCATAAGATTGAAACCAGCAAAAGGCCATACAGACCTCAGTATGTATCAAACTACTCAGTATGAAACAAAACATCCAGTACTTCGTGGAAAAAACCATGTCTGAAGCCTCTCTACACTTGCATAATGTAGCAAAAGAGGTTGAGAAATATCAGCAGACCACCTAGGGCAACAAGACCAAGGGTCTACTACTACACTTGTGACAAACCTGGTCACAAGTCATTTGAGTGTTGGAATTCACATAAGACTAACAAGTAAGGACTCATATGAGTGGGTATCAAGTACAAGTTTTCAATGTTCTACTACAGAAACAACAGGATAGAACATGATATCTGGATAGTGGATGTTCTAGACATATGATAGGGAACAAAAGCATACTGAAGGATTACAGAAAGGAACAGGTCCCTTAGTCATCATTGGAGGAGGCAAGACAGGTAATACTAAAGATTATGGAACCCTTGGTACAGGTTCTTTAATCTTTAGAGATGTAGCATATGTCAAAGGCTTAGAATATAACCTGCTTTCCATTAGCGAGCTATGTGACAAAAACTATGAGGTCTCATTTATTCATGATTCATGCCAAGCAAGAGACAAAGTTACACAAAAAATTAAACTGGTAGGAACCAAAAAGAGAAACATTTATGAAGTAAACTTTAGCTCATCACAGTTAGAACAAATAACATGTAGTGGAGTGAGAACCATCTGCCGCAGAACCACTTGTTGTGATGAAGCAGACTTTAGCTCATCACAGTCAGAACCATCTCTGTAGAAGAGCCAGCAGCAGAGTCGCCTATAGCGGAATCCCCAGATGCAGAGTCGCCTGTAGTGGAGTCCCCAGCAGCAGAGTCCAATCCCTCAAAGGAACCAACAGTGCAGGAGGAATCAGAAGCAGCAGAGACATCACCAATTAGGGATACAACAGAGACTATAACAAAAGAAGTCATTGCAGACTATTTGCAGACCACAAAATAAGCAGAGTTCAACAAGTTATAACACTTGACCTCACTCCTACTAAGATATATGAATTCGTCATAATAGAAGATGAATATGTGGAAACAAACCAATTTCCAATAGAAGAGAAGACTGCAGCAGGCTCTCAAAGATGTCATTCTTGAGGAAATCAACCAACACCTGATGAGTGACACTCCCACTGGCCAGCAGGGCTAAAGTTCACTAAACAATGAGTTTTCACCACCTTCTTCATTTGGAATGGTGTAAACTAGGGAAGATCCATCATCTATAGGTTTTCCCCAAGGCCTACTCTATAGTGGTACATCTGACATTCAGATGATAGCCTAGACTATAGCCAGGAGTCTATGGCAACCCCTTGCAGATGTTAGAATGACACAAATCCTTGAAAGGCCATCCTCTATTATAAGAACAACAGCAGCGAATAAGCCATCTGCATATCAAGAGTAATTTTCCATCAAAAACTACAGTTGAAGACAAACTTAAACAACTTGATCAATAAGTCTACAATATGCATTAATGGACAATGGATTCATTCAAGGAACTCTTCAGTAGTCTGTAACCAGTTGCAAAGTGAATTGAAAGCTGAGAAAACAACTAGGACAAAGTGTTTTGAAGACTTCCGGGCAACTCTCTCCAATATGGCTTAAGGGCTTGTAGATCAAATACAAATGGCTCATGCCCTAAATCTTTAGCTGTATAGACTCGGCTCTTCCAACTTGAATAAGCTGAGGGGGCAACATTCAGTTGTTCTACGTAAACTCCAAGCATCCTTGCAAGCCGCTCAACAACAGCTTTCAGAGCACATCCGTAATAATGACATCAGGATTAGATTGCTGGAAAACAACCTTCAACTGAAAACTGCCAAAGCCATAATTGCTCAATAGACAACCACCCCTGAACTCAGAGCTCTGAAAATTGCAATGAAGCCCTTACAACTGCCATCGATACTAACAAAAAAGAGGAGAAGATAGCAGAGAAAAGAAAAA
The DNA here is from genome assembly GCA_001925005.1 of Drosera capensis. Taxonomy (NCBI): domain Eukaryota; kingdom Viridiplantae; phylum Streptophyta; class Magnoliopsida; order Caryophyllales; family Droseraceae; genus Drosera; species Drosera capensis. Next base: position 18,408 of record LIEC01006086.1, read on the forward strand.
AAGGCAACAAGGCTTTCTAAGCAAAGGGCACAGAGAAAGCTGTAGCCAGGGAAAAGACAGCAGAGGAGAAAACTATAGACGAGCTTAAAAGAAAGGCAATAGCTACAGTAGAGGAAGAAAGGGCAGCAAAACAGCAAAAGCCTCAAGGGGACAGGACATCAAACCATAAAACTCAGGGGGAGCAAACCCCACATAGATCTCAGAAGGAGCAGCCCCATATAGAAAGAAGAAGACACCACAGAACATCTGAGGAATAACCTCACAAGCACAGCAAAGGCAGTGAGCATCATAGGTAAAAGGAAATTTTCTTTGCTACATATTAGTCTAAGTAATTAGATTAAGTTTTTTTTTATTAAACAATGTAATTTAGATGGTTAGGTTGTTGTTTTTATTAGGAGTTTTGTTAGCATCAATTTAGGGGAAGATTGATAGAAATGTGCAAACCCTCCACTTGTATAGAAATTAATGAACAAAACTTAGGAGTATTAGCCATGATGTTGTTAGAGTGCTTAGGCTAGAAATTAAGTAGGAAGCTACAATCTAGGTCAGATGCTGGAGTGCAGACGGCCACAGATAGAGACCATTATGTGGGCCACCAGATACAGACTACTACCGAGGATTTTGGCTAAGCAACTAAGACCTGCATGGGTAACAAATGACCTACAAATGCTTTAGGATCAAGTATTAAACTTGCATACGAGGACCAACATAGCAATGCATGGATTGCATCAGATTTGGGTGCAAACAAGGTTGCAGTAGGGACTGGGTACAGACGAGGTCTCAATAGTACTGAGTGTAGACTGACGTGCAACAGACTAGAGTACAGTAGAGATGGTTATTGAGGTTGGGTCAGAGGTCAGAGGTTCAATCAAATGGAAGATTTAAACTTTAGAGTGTGACAGTATGAGAATCTTAAAAAGATGAGCTGTCACTACTTCATATGTGACGAGCTGTCACATCAGATCCTGTACACAAGTCATGGGTTCATTCCCCTAGCCTATAAAAGGGGATCCAAGAAGCTCAGTGAGGTAGCAGAATGAGAGATTAAAAACGTACAAAAGTGTACAAAAATAATCCAATATTCAAAGTAGTTCAAGTGAGCTGAATTGAAAAAAAACAGGAAGAGGGTTCACTAGTCTGCACTGAAGAACAAAAGCTAACACAGAGTCGAGTGAAGGATCTATGCAAGGATCTAGGTTCTTTGTATTTTGACAAGTTAGCTACCTTGTAAAAGGGGCTGTCTTGTAAGCCATAAACAAGAAGATAGTGAACTCACCTCTTGGATTGACTAAACTGATCACCAAGAGAAGACTAGACTAAGCTCTCGATTATCAGTTGATAACGAATGTCTGAACTAGTATAAATTCTATGTTCTTTACTTGCTTTCATTGTTGTGTGCTTTTAAAACGATTAGAAATTAATCAACGTAGCAAAATGGAGACAAACTCATAGAGTTTGAGTCTCTATTGTAAACTACCTTAGTAGTCTACAAAGATCATCTATGGTTGAAACCAACAAATCTGTTACATTGCACTGATAAAGTTTAAATCAACTTATTCACCCGCCCTCTAGGTTGAACCTATGGATACAACAGGAACTCTAGAAGGAAGAAAAGGGCAAAGCCTATGTTGCTAAAACATGGAGTGAGATAGAATCAGGTGATGAAGCATCAATCTCCAATGCTCAGCTCTGTCTCATGAAAAAATATGAAGAAAAACAATAGGAATTTGATTTTTCTAATTCAGATGCTATTTTATAGGAATTGAAGGAGACACTTAAAGAAACCTCTGAAAGCTTTATTTCCCTCTCAAGGAAACATAAAGAGAATCTCGAGCTGATTACAAATCTCAAAGAGAATTACGATCTAGCATATGAAGAGATTAACTGTATAGCAAGTAGCCTAGCAGTGGCTCAAAATGAGCTGAAGAAATGAGATGAAAAAAAATAAAGCTTCTTAATGTAGTAGTGGAAACACTCACATTGAGAAACATTGAGCTTCAAACTCAGGTAGATACATTAAATTGAAAAGATCATGAACTGTGGAAACACTCACATTGAAAAACATTGAGCTTCAAACTCAGGTAGATACATGAAATGAAAAGATCATGAACTTACAAGAATGCTAAACATGGGTCAATCCTCACATGATAAGACGGGCTAAGGTTACAAGGACTGGTTGAATAATTTTTCATAGTCAAAAGTGATTGATAATGTCACAACCAGTCAGAAAGAGACAAAGTAGACCTCTCCAAAAGTCTTAAAGAAGGGTAAAGGCTCTACTACACAAGGACAATAGAAAAGTAAGGCCTCTACTGCTCAAACCCAAAGGGGTTAAATCCTTGAGCAAAGCATCAGCACGAACTGCTGTAGAAAACCAAGAGGTGCAGAAGGCCTGGAATCATAAGATTGAAACCAGTAAATGGCAATACAGACCTCAGTATGCATAAAACTACTTAGTATGGAACAATATTTCCAATACTATATGGAGAAAACCACATCTGAAGCCCATCTACATAATCATATTATAGCAAAAGAGGTGGAGAAACACTAGCAGATCACATAGGGCAATAAGACCAAGGGTGTACTGCTATACCTGTGGCAAGCCTGGCCACAAGTCATTTGAATATTGGACTCCACATAAGAAAATAATTCAAGTGTGGAACCCTAAAATAAACAAGGACCCATACGAGTGGGTATCATATATAAATTTTCAATGCTCTATTGCAGAAACAACAGGATGGAACATGGTACCTGGATAGTGGATGTTGTGGACATATGATTGAGAACAAAAACATTCTGAAAGATTATAGAAAGAAAGAAGGACCCCTAGTCATCTTTGGAGGAGGAAAGACAGGTAAAACTAAAGGTTATGGAACCCTTGGTACATGTTCTTTAATCTTTATAGATGTAGCTTATTTTAAAGATTTAGAACATAACTTGCTTTTCATTACAAAAATTATGATGTCTATTTTCCTAATGATTCATGTCAAGTAAAAGACAAAGTCACCAAAGAAGTCAAGCTGATAGGAACCAGAAAAGGATATATTTATGCAAAAGACTTCAACTCATCACATTTAGCACAAATAACATGTTTTTACACAAAAGATGCTAAAGATACAAACTCGCTATGACACAAGAGATTAGCTATGTTGAATTTCAAAACTATTGCCAAATTTTCCTCAGAAAACCTAGTAAGAGGACTTTCTCAAATCAAATTCAAAAAGGATAAGTTGTGGAGACTATGTCAAGAGGGAAAGCAGACTAGAGCAAGCTTTAAACCCCTAAACTCATCAAAATCAAGTTGAATACTTGAGCTATTGCATATGGATCTTTTTGGTCCAGTAGAAGTAGAAAGTTTAAATAGAAAGAAGTATACCCTAGTTGTAGTAGATGACTATTCAAGATATGCATGGGTAATGTTATTGCACAAAAAGAGTGAAACTTGCAGTCTGCTAACTAAATTCCTGAGAGAAGTTCAAAATGAGAAAGGCGCTAAAATAATCATAGTCAGAAGTGATCATGATAGTGAATTTGATCAAATAGGAGTAGATGTTTACTACAATGATCATCGAATAAAACATAACTTTTCAGTACCTAGAACACCTCAACAAAATGGTGTGGCAGAGAGAAAGAATAGGACACTTATGGAAGCTGCTAGAACAATACTTGCTAATGCAAATTTGCCAAAAAGCTTCTGGGCGAAAGCAATAAGCACTACATGGTATGTCCAAAATAGATGTCTCATACATAAACTGCACAAGAAAACTCTCTATGAATTATGAAAAGAAAAGACACCAAGTGTCAAATGCTGTCATGCCTTTGGATGCAAATGCTACATACATAACAATAATAAATATCATCTAGGAAAATTTGACCTTAAGACAGATAAGGGAACCTTCTTAGGATACTTCAAAACTAGTAAAGCCTTTAGAGTATATAACATCAAAACACATACAGTTAAGGAGTAAATTCATGTTGCCTTTGATGAATCTAAAATATCCATGCGTGATGCTAATGTCTTTGATGAGGAATATAAATGCATACATGATGAACAAGATGCAGACGAGAGCCCTGAAGCTGCAGAAAAGCATGAGCAATCTACATACACGGTAAAGAGAACAATAATATAGTAGAGTCAGAGTAGCCCATAATACAACAACAACTGGAACACACAACTATTGATCAAGACAAAAGGACATGGATCAAGACATATACACAAGATGACATCATTGGAGACAAGGATGCACCTATGCAGACTAGTAGAGCAACAACCAGAGAGTGCATGTATGAATATTTCATATCTAAAATGGAACCAAATACAATCAATAAAGCTTTAAGTGATCTAAACTAGATTGATGCCATGCAAGAACAACTAAATGAGTTTCAAAGAAACAAAGTATGGTATCTAGTGTCAAGACCCAAGAATTATCCAGTTGTTGGCTACAAGTGGGTGTTCAGGAACAAAACTGATGAAAATGGAATAGTTATCTGAAACAAAACCGAGCTAGTGACAAAATGTTACTCACAAGAAGAAGGAATTGATTTTGATGAAAGATTTGCCGCTATTGCAAGACTGGAAGCAATAAGAATGTTCCTTGCCCATGGTACATGCCAAGGATTCAAATTCCATCAAATGGATGTAAAGAGTGTCTTCCTAAATGAAAAGCTGCAAGAGGAGTTATATGTTGTATAGCCTCTTGGTTTTGAAGATTTTGAACATCCACATCATGTCTACAGGTTAGACAAGGCATTATAGGATTTACAACAAGCTTCAAGGGCATGGTATGAAACTCTCTCAATTTTTTTATGTGAGAATAATGTTCAGAGAGGAAAGATAGATACTACCCTATTTCTTAAGAAACATAAAGAACATATACTATTAGTGCAAAATTATGTTGAGGACATTATATTTTTGTAGCACTAATGATTTCTAGATTGCTTTGCACTCTTTGCTTTTCAAACCACATTCAACAGCACTCAATAAGCTTTCACCGATTCCCTTTTTAAAGGCTCAAGGAACGAACCATTGTAGACAACGTACTGTTCCTGAAGAACACTTTTCCACTTGTGTTTCCCACCATCTTGTTTCCAACGCTGGCAATCCACTATCTCCAGAATTTATGCCGTTGCTACTTTAACTTGAATCTTTACTTGGCTGACTTCAAACCTTTGACCCTACCTTGGCAACCATCTCTACTGAAATGAATCTGCGGCAACTTCTAGTCTGCACTCAGCATCTGTCACAGCCTTAGTCTGCATCCCATACTACAGCCCTAGTCTGCACCTAGTCTCTGCTGCCACTCTTGTCTGCACTCAAATCTGATTCAAATCATGCCTTGCTAACTTGGTCCTTGTCTTCAAGCTCAGTCCTTCACAATGAAACCTTCGAGTTCTTTTATTGCTCATCAATGCAATAGTTGTTCATCTAAAGTCTTCTATAGTAGTCTGCATCTGGTGGTCTACACATTGCCTTTGTGTCTGCAACCGTCTACTCGCTGGCATCTAACCTAGCCTGCAGCTACCTACTTGACTTCTAGCCTGAACATTCTAACTACATTACAATTAATACATTTGAGCTTTGTTACATCAATTTCTATACAAAACTAAGGGATTGCACATTTCTATTAGTTTGTAGTAGAGGTTTTCTGAGATTGTCTAGTCTGTATCATTTCGAGTTTGGTTTCAATGGCCTCTATCTCTTTTCTTGTATATCCCTGTGCACTGAGCTCCTGCCTGAGCTGTGCTTGTGGTCCTTCTCTTATCTCTTGATAGCTTCTTTGAGCTTTCAATATGAGATTCTGAAGGTTTTCATTGGCATCAGCCTTCAGATACTTCAGTACAATATTAGCATCATGAATTATAGACTGTGCTTCTACTTCTATCTCAGTCGGCTCTACAGTAGGGTGATATGATACCATCTCCTTGTCCGAGGTTTGCAGAATGAGTCTTCTTCTAGTCTCCTTTGTCTCCTTCATTTTGTTTGGTTGTGCCTTGTCGATTACCTTCTTTTTGGGTTTTTCATCTTTTGTCAGAGGCTGGTCTATAGCCTTTGCAACAGTCTGCACTACTGCTGGCTTCTTTTAGAATCCAATAGGCTTCTTGCCTATCTTTCTTAAGTTAATCTGCTTTGCCACAGTTCATGGCCTTCCTGCTTTGTGAGAGAGCTTCAGTTTTTCTTTTACAATGATGATGATGACCTTTCCAAATAGAGGCTGTTTTGCTTCCATAGTCTTTGCTAGTTGATACATGATCAGTTTTGCCCAGTTGAGCTTGTGTTTAGTGAGAATTGCACATATAATCTCCTATTGGTCAGAGGTGATCTGATCTTTGGAGAATTCTCTAGATAAAATCAACTTTTTCACGTCTACAAGGAGCTTATGCTCTTTGGATAAGTATTTCTTCATCATTCGAATCCCTTCCTTTTGCATCTCTTCTCTGAAAATTGTATGCCTTCCATCAGTTACTATAGAAGGTGGGATGCTTCTAGGTCCTTTATTTGAGACCTTGAAGTACTGCTCGAAGTCATTTGGACCTATGTTGATCCCAATTTGTCTTATGGAGGTGTATGTGATGAATTGGTGGTTGTGTGCAACCTTCGCCTTCTCGATGAAATTTGGTATCTCCTCATCGTAAATCCTGTTGTTTTTCTCACAAACATATTTAAGCCTTACATCATAAATCAGCTCAGATATTTGTTTTACCCCATCTGATTCTTTTATTAGCATCTCGAAATCGAGAACCACTCTTGTCTACAACTCAATCTTCTTTGTTGGGCTTCGTTGCTCTTGTGATTTATCGTTTTTGGGAGTGTTGGATCGAATGTTGACCATTTTTTTAGTGAAATTGAGAAAGTTTTAAAATTATGAGTGTGAATTGAAAGAGTTTGTGAGCTTAGGCTTTTGGAATTGTGTTTGTAGTAAAGCACAATAGTAAGAGAGAAAATGGGAGAGTAAAAGTGTCTTACTCATTGAAAATTTTTAGAATTTATACTCTTTCGAAAAATTACCGTTGCCATTTTTTTACTAGCCATTATCCAGATTCAGCCATTGATTTGACCATTGCGTGATTCTAGGGAATCATTTTTTAAAAGTTATTTTCTTTCAAAAAATAAAAATACAGCAGAGCAAGAATAATGCTAGTCCGCATCCCACATGGTGCAGTGGAGAAATAGAGCAAAAATAATGATAGTCTATATTCCACATCTGCAGTTGAGCATTAGAACATTGTGACCATTTTATTGATTCAATTCAATTATACCAAATTCACCTCAAAATTGAATAAATTTGCTCTCATCAACAGACTTTGTAAAAATTTGCAATGTGTTTTTCTATTGGAATATATTCCAATTTAATGTGATCATTTAGCACATGATCTCTCATAAAGTGATATCTGATATCATTATGCTTGATCCTTGCATGAAAGACTAGATTTTCTGAAATTGCCATTGTACACGTTTTGTCACAAAATATTGAAGTTTTAGTAGAAATCATATCGTAGCCTTCAAGTTACGACCTCATCCACAGTACTTGTGCAACACAACTTCCTACAGTTATAAATTATTCTTCTGTAATAGAGGTTGACACAGTGGTCTACTTCTTGCTGAACCATGAAATCAGTCTTGCACCAAGAAATTAACACGATCCACTTGTGCTTTTTCTGTCAACTCTACAACCTGCAAAGTCTCCATCTGAATAACCTTTTAGTATAAAATCTGATTTCCTACGATACCATACACCCAGATTTGGAGTTCCTTCGATATATCTCAGGGTTCTCTTTACTGTAGTGTAATGGGATTTTTTGGGATTAGATTGATACTTAGCACATATGCAAACTTAGTATTGGATGTCTAGTCTGCATGCAGTAACGTATAGGAGTGAGCCTATCATTCATATATACATTGTTTGACTTATTTGCTTTCCACTCTCATCCTTATCTATTTTTATTGCTGCACTCATGGCAGTCGTCATGTGGATTGATTTATAAAAATACCACTTCCTAACTGTTATACTTGAAGTCTTAGAAAGTATTTCAATTCTCCCATTAAACTCATTTGAAATTTGGATTTTATTAATACAACAAATCTTTCATAGAGTTAATTAATAGCGCAACCAAATAGAATGTCATAAACATAAATTTGCATTAAAATATATGTTATTTATGTTTCTTAAGTAATAAGGTGGTGGCTATCTTCCCTCTTTGAAATTTATTTTCACATAGAAAGTTGAGAGAGTTTCATACCATGCCCTTGTTTCATATAATGCCTTCTCTAACCTATAAACGTGTCTTGGATGTTCGAAGTCTTCAAAACGAGGAGGTTGTTCAACATATACCTTCTCTTATGGCTTTCCATTTAGGAAGGCACTTTTCACATCCGTCTGATAGACTTTGAATCCTTGATATGCGGCATAGGTAAGGAACATGCTTATAGCTTCCAATCTTGCAACAGGGGAAAAGGTCTCATCAAAATCGATTCCCTCTTCTTGTGAGTAATCTTTTGCAACTAGGCTAGATTTGTTCTGTTGATTGTTTCATTTTCAGCAGTTTTGTTCTTGAACACCCACTTGTAGCCAACAATTGGATAATTCTTGGGTCTTGGTTTCAGATACCATACTTTGTTTTTTTGAAACTCATTCAATTCTTCCTGCATTGTATCAACCTAGTTTGGTTCACTTAGAGCTTCATTGTTGTCTTTGGTTCCATTTCTGAGATGAAACATACAAATAAGCATTCTCTGGTTGTTGCTCTCCTAGTCTACATAGGTGCATCGTTGTCTCCAATGATGTCATCCTTTGTGTGTGTCTCGATCCATCTTCTTTTGTCTTGTTGAAAAATTGTGTGTTCCAGTTATTGTTTCATTATTGATTGCTCTAGCTCTGCTCCATTATAGTTTCCTTCAGTTTATGGAGACGGTTCTTCCTTTTCTGCAGCTTCATGACTTTCGTCTGTATCCTATTCATCATCTATGCTTGCACACTCCTCATCAAAGACATTAGCATCACGCATGGATACTTCAGACTCATGAAAGGATATATGAACTGACTCTTCAACTGTCTGTATTCTGATATTATATACTCTAAAGGCTTTACTACTTGTTGAGTATCCTAAGAAAGTTCCCTTGTCTGTCTTGGGATCAAATTTCCTTAGATGATTGTTATCATTGTTATGTATATAACATTTGTATCCAAATACATGAAAGTATTTGACACTTGATGTATTTCATTTCCATAATTCATAGGGAGTCTTTTTTTGCAGTTTATGTATAATGCATCTAGTTTGAAAATAGCATGCAATGTTTACTACTTCTGCCCAGAAGATTTTTGGTAAGTTTGCATCAGTAAGCATTGTCCTAGTTGCTTCTATAAGTGTCATATTTTTCCTTTCCGCTACACCATTTTGTTGAGGTGTTTTAGGTGCTGAGAAATTATGTTTTATCCCATGATCATTGCAGTAGGTATGTACTCCGATTTGGTCAAATTTGGTGCCATGATCATTTCTGATTGTGATTACTTTAATGCCTTTGTCATTTCTCATCGGTGCAAGGTATTAATCTGATCCCAAGGAATCTCACTACATTGTAGTAAAGAGAATTCTGAGATATCTCAAAGAAACTCCAAACCTAGGTGTATGGTATCCAAGGGAATCAGATTTCACACTAACAGGTTTTTCAGATGCAGATTTTACAGGTAGTAAGGTTGACAGAAAAAGCACAAGTGGAACATGTCAATTTATTGGTGCAAGATTAATTTCCTGGTTTAGCAATAAGCAGACTAAAGTGTCAATCTCTACTGGAGAAGTAGAGTACATAGCTACAGGAAGCTGTGCTGCACAAATACTGTGGATGAGATCACAACTTGCATATTATTGTATGATATTCTCCAAAACCTCTATATTTTGTGACAACATGTCTGCATGGCGATTTCAGAAAACCCAGTTTTTGATTCGAGAACCAAGCACATTGATGTCAGATATCACTTTATTAGAGATCAGGTATAGAAAGGTCATATTAAATTAGAATACAATCCAACAGAAAAATAAGTTGCAGACATTTTTACAAAACCTCTGGATGAGAGTAAGTTTATTCAATTTCGTGGAGAATTGGATATACTTGATTTAAAATAATGAAATTGGCCAAAATGCTTTACGGCTCTACTGTATGTGTAGAAAGCAGACCAATATTATTTATGAAAAATGCAGAATAGCATTATTGCTCTACTTCTTAGTCAATAAGTAGAGTGCATACTAGAATCAATATTGCTCTCCTGCATCTATTTTAGGAAACTATATCTATTTTTTATATAATTGTTTTCCTAAAGCATTGTCAACGGATAGAAAGCATTGTGAACAGTCATATTTTCCAAACGAGTATAAACACTGCAAATTTTCAGTTATAAAATCACTTTACTCTCTAATATACTCTCTCTAAAAACGCTCTAATTCTCTCTCTAAACTCTCGAGCGCTCTACTGCACCAAATCGAAAGCCTAACTTTATGAAAATCTTTCGAAATTCGATTTCTAAACACAACAATTCTTTCAAATCTCTTTGAAAATGGCCAACACAGCATCAAACACATCTCAGAAGAGCCTTAAGTCATCTGAATCTCAAAAGAGCCCTACAAGGAAGATTGAACTGCAGACTGGTGTCGTGTTCGATTTCGATACGATACGAGATGAATCAGATAAGGTCAAAGATAAAGATGACCTGATCGAAGAAGTTGGAGTCAAGTTCCTTTGTGAACACATAAGCACGATCTATAATGATGAAGTATTGAACTTCATCAAACAGGCGCAAGTTGCAGACAACCTGCAACTGATCTCATATACCTCTACTACAAGGAGGATTTTGAATCTACGTGAAACCAGACCACTTCGCACACTACTTCAATCTTACAAATGAAGATTGATGGATCATTCCACTAGATGTTGTGACGTTGGGAAGGCAAGCCATGCTAAGCAAAGAAAGGTGGATCGGAGGAATAAGAACAATGCAAAAGTTCTTGTCAACGCAGCACAAGCTACTTGCAGATATAGTGAAGAAGGTCATCCTTTCCGAGGAATTAAGCAAAGATCAGATTACAACTGATCAGCATGAGATCATGTGTGCATAATCCTCACAAAAAGTAGAGTCAACTAGGCAAGTTTATTCATGTATCAACTTGCCAAAGCCGTAGAAGCAAGACAACCACTGTTTGGAAAGATAATCATTATCCTTCTCAAACAGAAACTGAAGCTTTCTGATTAGGAAGGGAGGCTATTGAGCAATCTGCAATAGTACATACTAGGCAAACTATTACGCCATCATCCTCAAAAATCCAACCAAAAGAACAAGAAATTGCTACACTCCATGATGCAAATGTGGCAATTCAATTTTTTAAGACCGAAGGAGATGAAAACTTGAAGAACCTCATCTTGGAAGCTCAAGTGAGTTTTCAAGAGATTAGGGAAGGACCTCGAGCTGAGTTCAGACAGGAGCTTATTGCAGAAGGCTACACCCATGATGAAATAAGGGGAATAGAGGCCAATCTGTCATCCTTGTAGACTGAACCTGCTCAAGTTACCCCTGTTGCACCTCCCTCACAATAAGACCTCTTGTAGTAGAGCCAACAATGACAACAATCATTCCATTCACAAGCAGTGGAATGGATACCTCAAGGATTGCAGCAGACCAACGAACAACTGCAACAGCAGGATGGATAATAACAACAACAACAACAACTCAAGATAGGCCTTCTCTAGAAAAGCTCATTGACACAGCCATGCAAATGGTTAAAGCAGTAGAAGAAATTCTACTACAGCAGAAAGCCAGAGACACTCAACTGCTTGTTGAAAGGAAACAAGCCAAGATGCAGAAGAAGGCTCAAAGTGAAGAGATGATTAAGGAGTTGTGGCACAACACAAACTGCCAATCAAAAGGCCAACCAGAGCAAGAAGAACAACAAGGTCTGCAAGACCAAAGTTGATTCCCCACGGGCAAAGACGCTGTACAGAATCAATCTAGACCAATTACAGACTCTGATTGGGGACATTACTGGAACGTCTGAAGAAGAGATCCACCAAAGGGCTCAACTTTAAAAGAAGGAGACCAGCAGGTCAACAAGACCCAAGGAACCCCGCTTTCTGATCAATACAGCTCTTTAATTCAAGGATTTCAACCTGAAGACCATCAGACTTAGACATGCTATCCTCAGACCCATTGAGTTTGTAAACTCACCTGGAGTCGAAGATGAGCTAAAGAAGATCTTAATTAAACATGTCAAAACTACAATTGAGGAGACATACTAATATCTCACAAGATCTGACTTGGGAGAACACCAGCCATCAGGAGATGATGGAGATGATGGTGATACTCAAAATCATCCTAATTCTCAGCATGATTATGATAATGAAATCATTGATCAAGTTGCAGATGAAGGAGTGCAAGTGCAAACGACAGCAGCTGAGACCGCAACAGTAGAGACTCCTTTAAAAGAATCTGCTGCAGAAAAGAATATAGATGAGCCCGCTAAAGTAAAGAAGTCTGCAGCTGAACAAGAGCTTTCTACAATGGAGACTGTCATAGAACCAGCAACTGAGAAACCTGTAGCACCAAAAATTACAAAAGAAGATCAAGCTGAGTCCCAGCAGAAGAATCCATAGCAGAAACATCGATGATCATCGCTCTTGTAGCAGAAGAGACACATGATGATATAGCTGAAGGACAAGCAACTCAACAAACCACAGAAGAACTCCCTGACGTTGAGGAAAAGGTGGACTCTCCTATAGCTGAAGATATTATAGTCGTTACATCCAAAGAAGACACTACAACTGCAGAAGAGGTAACCAACATTGTAGTTAAGACAAAAGATGTAGACGTCTTCCAATAAGCTACAGCTGAGGCCAAACAAGCAACTACCTCTCGACTAGCTATAAAAAGTCTAGAGAAATCTTGTTTACACCACCCTCTTCATTTGGAAGAGTGCAAACAGGAGCAGATCCATCCTCTGCAGGACTTGCACAAGGATTGTTTAGCTACAGCATATCAGAAACTCAAACAACACCTTCTTCAGCAGTCAAGAACCTAACAACAAAGTTTGATGAAGATGGTATTCAAGTCATTTTTATTCAACCATATAACCAAGGAGAAAGAATTCCATCATCACCTTCAGAGAAAGCCACCCAATACAGGCTGCGATAGCTCGATCAAGAAGTATATAATCTGCACTCATGGACCAGGGATGTATTTCACGAGCTGCTTGAGACCTTGTAGCCGATTGCTGAAGACATAAAGGAAGAAAGGGAAATCAGAAAGAACACCTTTAAAGATTTTCAAAGCACCCTGAGCAACTTAGCAATAGGTGTTATTGACCAAATAAAGCAAGCAAAATCAATGAATCTTCAACATCAAAGGATCAGCACCTCCAACTTCAACAAATTCAAAGGCCAACATATACTGAACTCTGAAAGCTCAATGAAGCTCTGCATAGTATCAAGAAGCAGATTGATGAGCATATACATATAAATGACACTAATTCGGTCTTCTCGAAGCCAAACTACAAGTAGTTGAAAGGAACATCTTCTCTGAACTCAAAGCTATCCGAACTGCTCTTGAATCACTAACCTCCACCCTCAATGCTAACAAAAAGGGGAAGAAGCCATATGAAGTAGAGCAGCAGAAGACTCCAAGAAAGCCTTTAGCGCAGCAGCAGAGGACCCCATCTAAAACTCAGAGGGAGAAGCCATCTGAAACAGAGCAGTAGAAGACTCCAAGGAAGTGTTCAACTGAGCAGCAGAGGACCTCATCTAAAACTCAAGGGGAGAATTCATCTGCAGCAAAGAGGAAAAGTTCCTCTGAATAAGGAAGGGAGTAGTCTGCTAAAAGGTCTAGGCATCATAAGGAGGAATCCTACGAAGAACGTAGACGACACTACAGAGGTTCAGAGGAAAGGCATCGAAAGCGCAACAGATCTGGATACAGACCAGAGTTGCAGCAGAGACTGGGTGCAGACTAGGGTTGCAATATGGGATACAGATCAGGATTGCGGTAGAGACTGAGTGTAAACTAAAGGTTGCAACAAACTGGGTGTAGCAGAGGATGGTTGCTCGTGCTTGGGTCAAAGGTCAAACCGAGATTTGAGTTAAAGTAGCAACGAAACAAATTTTAGAGATAGTGGACTGCCAGTATTCGAAACGAGATGGTGAGGGACACGAGTAGCAAAGTGTCATTCTAGGAATAGTACGTTGTCTACTAGGTTCGTTTCGTTAGCCTTTAAAACGGAACCGTTGAGGCTTATTAAAGGAAGGCTGTTGAATAAGGATTGAAATGAAAAGAGTGCAAAGCAATCAGAAATTAAAAGTTTACTCAAGAAATCTAAATCGTGAAGATACAGTGAAGAAGGTGTCACTAGTCTACAGAAGAACAAAGCTTGCAGTAGAGTCTAAAGTTTGGATCTCTGCAAAGGATCTAGTTCTTTATCTTTTGTACAAGTTATATAACTTGTAAAAAGAAGTTTCTTGTAAGCACAAACACGGAGATAGTGATACTCACCTCTTGGCTTGACTACACTGGTCACCAAGAGAAGACTGGACTAAGCTCTCCATTATCATTTGATATCGATTATCTGAACCAGTATAAATACTGTGTATATTACTTACCTTTACTGCATTGATATTTACAACTGTTAGAAACAAATCATCATAGCCAAACAGAGATAAACTCAAAGAGTTTGAACTCTTTGTTATAGATAACCAACTGTCATCTGCAGCCTACCTAAGTGGTCTACATAGAACAGTGGTATGCAAAAAACTAGTATTTCGCATCAAAAGTTTGAATAAATTTTTGAATCAAACTATTCACCCCCCCCCCCCTCTAGGTTGAAACTTGGACTTTACACACACCCTTAGCCTAAGGCATCCTCTCGGTTCACCCCTCTCTGGGTTGGTGACTTCTCGAGACTTAAAACACATCTTGGGCACTTTGACTGTAGACACCTATGCAAACCTAGGCCAGGGTTTTATAAGTAGTAGAGCATTCCATGAGTGGTGCTCGATAAAAACAACAGAATTATAGACTCAAAGCAATTGACTACAGACTTGATACCTTCATTTCATAAGAAGAGACATGAGCACTAAGGGTTTCGAATATAACTTAATCCTTTCATATTGTCGAACCTCTTGAATCACTTAAAATCAGTTTTTCAAAACACCTTGAAAAACCTTAGACAATGTAAGCTTGTGATTCGATGACCAAAAAAACATTTTTCCTTTTTATCATATAGTCAAGTACAGAGTCAAAGTGGAGCGATGGAGATCGTGGGAGAAAACGGTTGAGAGACTCGTTAAAAAATAGTTTTTTCCATCCCCTAAAAACTAGGACAATTCATAAAAATAATTGTTTTAGTCAAAATATTTCTCCACTTAATAGAAAATATTTTTCTGTTACAAGGATTTGATTTTCGAAGCAGTTCTTCTGTAAAAATATTCAGTGAAAAATCCTTTTAAATCTTTATCAGATAATTATGAATTTTGTTAACAAATTGTGACTGTACCAAGAACTAGTTCTTTTCAAAGATGGGTTCATCATAAAAACCCGAATAAGATAGATCCAAATTTCTAAGTGCAAACACCTAAGACTGACTAAATAAAAGTACCAAATTGTTTACAACGCGTATGAAACCACATGACAGTCTTGTAGCTCCAATCCTATAGCTCCTGAGCATTGCCTTTGAGTTCCAACATGAGGTTGAGATCTTGGATGCCATCTCTCAAATTAGGTTTTGGTTCTCTTTCTAAGCTTGAACCAATCTTAGTTGTGTCCTTACTCATAGCATTCTGGTATCAGCCTCTTGGTACTAAACTGCACATTAACATCATTTGCAAATATCAAACCAGTAGTGTTTGTCATCATCAAAACATCACAAATTTCAACATACATGCCATTTTCAGGCTCTTGATGAATATATGTTCGAGCATGTGGTCACTTCTGCTAAAGAAGTTTAGGATGCCTTAGTAGTCAAGAATGAAGGGATTAATGATGTTCGTAAAAATAAATTGTCTATATTGGTGCAACAATATGAACTATTGTGTGAGACACTGACAGACATCTTTGAGAGGTCCAACATAATGTTAAACTTTCTCCAGACTTACGAAAAAGTGAATAATAAGGAGGATTCCAATTTGAAGTTTATTTGTGCTCTACTGGATAGTTGGGATTCCAAGACTGCAGTTGTTAGAGAGGCAAAGGATCTGTCAATTATGACTCTGCAAAATCTATATGGTAATCTATTGGCTTATCAACTGGAGATAGATCAGAAACGTTCTCAGGCTACCTCAAATTCTACAATAGAATTAATGGCCTCTTAAAATCAACCTGCGTTCAGAAATGATGATGAGTCTAATAAATCAAACGAAGAGGACGAAATGGTGTATTTCATTACCAAGTCTCTGGGGAAATTCATTAGAAAAGGAATCGGGACATACAAGAATCTGGCGACTATGAAGAAAATGTCCAAATATGCTTGCTTCAATTGTGGCAAGATTGGTCATTTCATTGCACACTGTCCTAAAACTAAGGACAACAGAAAGACCTCTGCTCAAAGGCCAAAGAAGGTCTCAATAGACAATAAACCAAAGAAGGCTGATAAGAGGAAGAAGTCAAAGCCAATGAGAGTAGACAGGACCTGGAGTGACACTGAATCATCTTATTTAGAATCGGATGATGAACAAGCCAGTCTGATGGCTAAGAAAGAATTCGACATAAGTGAGGTATATGACTTCTCATCCTTCTCTTATTATGCTTGACTTGAGTAAGTCGATCAAATTTTTGTCCAAAGAGCTTCTAAATTGCTCTAAAATGTATAACAGACTCTTTCATTAACATGAGATACTTTTCTCAGAGAGAGATGATTTTACTGAGTATGGTGAGGATACTCAGAGTACCTTTATTCTACTGAAGGCAGGAGTAGACAAATTGAAAGGCAATGTAGAAAGGAAAAAGTGCTAAATCAGTAAACTGATAGAAGAGCGAGATAACTTGCCTACCACTATTAAAAAATGGGACTCACCCAAATACTTTGACCAGATTGTTTTCATTGGGACCTCAAAAGAGGGTATTAGGTCTGGTGACTTGAATCCATTAGAAAAGGTTAAGCTAAAGAAACCTTCACCTATAGTGTTTCTTAAGGCAACCACTAAATCCACTTTGGCACCATAGAAAAAGTCTGTTGAACAGATATTCTTAGTCAAAAAGACATTTGTTGTGCCATACACGAATTTGTCTGTTCAAGGAAAGACACTTTATGTCAAAGCATCAGCACCCAGCTAGACAGCTTAAGAAGGTGTTTAGTAAAGACTCTTATAAGCTATATCAGCATGAAGTGAGGGGGAGATCTACTCAATATCTTCAGAAAGCTATAAGACATGGTCTAAGGGGGAGATTTGATCACACTCAGCGAAAGGCTCTAAAGCTTGTCAGACCAGTCAATTCCTCTAAATGTTATTTGAGCTATAAGCATGGTCATACTACTGACACTTGTTGTATATAGGTTCCTAAGGGTCTCTTAACTAACCTCCTGGAGCCGAGATAAATAGGGACCATATATGAAATGAACTTTTATTTTATAGGGGCATCAACCTTAAATTTGGTACTTGGATAATGGATGCGCTAGACATATGACTGGTGACAAATAACTGCTTTCTGATTACAAAAGAATAGGCCACGAGTTGTGTTTGGCGATACTAGTACTGATAAGACTAGAGGATAAGGAACACTCGATACAAGTGTTTCCACTTTCAGCAATGTGGCATATGTTGAAGGATTAAAATATAATATGCTCTCAATCAGTCAACTATGTGACAAGGGGCATACGGTTGAATTTCGTAATAATCTATGCCTAGTGAAAGAAGTGTCTAATAATGTTAGCAAGCTTGCAGGAATTAGAGTAGGAGACGTCTATGTGATCGACTTCAACTATCCTATGCAGATTTACACATGTTTTATGAACAAATAGTCTGAAGAAACAATGTGGCTCTGCAACACATGTGAACTTCAAGTATATGGCCAACCTATCTTCTAAGAAACTTGTAAAAGGACTTCCATCAATATCCTATGAGAAGGATAAGGTTTGTAAGACTTTCCAGTTAGGTAAGCAGACTAAGTCTAGTATAAAGGATAAGCATGATTAGAATAGTTCTGAACCTCTACAGCTTCTTCTTATGGATCTATGTGGTCCAATAGATACTTTGAGATTTAGTAAAAAGAAATATATCTTTATCATTATTAATGATTATTCATGATATACTTGGGTTTTCTTTCTCTCATCTAAAAGACAGACACATACTGTACTAAAAAGGGATTATTGATGATTATTCACGATATACTTGATACTCCGACACATGCCTGGAGCCAGATGGGAAAAGCCACACGCTACTGATATGGTTGTCGTGTGACGTATAAAATTTGTATTTAAGTTCACTCACTCTCATTATTAATTAATTAAATTAATATAGTAGTGGAAGTAAGGATTAATCCCACACAGACGGTTGTGCAAATGATTTAAACTAATTACTAATCTAATCTTACCTAAAATTGTGAAGCAAATTGTTTTCGGAGAGGTTTCGTTATAAAGAAGTTAAATTTAAGTAA